>PVJO010018220.1:0-37200 GCA_004026905.1 Hystrix cristata | reverse complement strand
CTTATATAAGTGGAATTACACATTTTCCTTTCTGTGACTGGCTTGTTTCACTTATATAATGCACTTCAAGTTCATTCGTATAGCTCACCCATACATTACAGAATTTACTCCTATTTTAAGACTGGAAAGTATTTCTCCCCCTCTCTTTCTTTCTCTATCTGTGTGTGTGTGTGTGTGTGTGTGTGTGTGTGTGTGTGTGTGTGTGTGATATGTACTTCATCTATCTGTCAATGGACCTTTTGGTTGTTTCCACAAAGCGGCTATTGTGAATGAGGCTGCAATGAACATGAGTGATCTTTTGGACATGCTAATTTCAATTCTTTTGGGTAAATATCCATAAGTGGGACTTTTGTTTCACATTAAAGTTTTATTTCTAAACTCTATGTTGTTGTCCAAAACGGCTATGCCATTTTTTTATTCCCATTAACCATGGGCAAGGAATTCAATATCTCCAACACCTGTTACCTGCTTTGCTTTGCTTTGCTTTGCTTTGCTTGCTTGCTTGCTTGCTTGCTTGCTTTCTCCCTTTCTTTCTTTCTTTCTTTCTTTCTTTCTTTTACCTTCTTTCTTTCTTTCTTTCTTTCTTTCTTTCTTTCTTTCTTTCTCTCTTTCTTTCTTTCTTTCTTTTGATAACAGATATCCCAACAGGTTTGAAGTAATCTACTATTTTTTTTGCATTTGTTTGATTATTGAATAATTTTGGTTATGCTTTTGATCACTTGTATCTTCTCTATAAAGATCCTTATTTCTATTATGTTTTGAGCTTTACAATACAAATAAGGAAGAGTATTAATGTTTTTTGCCCTTAAGGTAAACTATCTTAAATCGTACTATTTAAATCAAAAATACTACAATTCTCTTCAACAATAAATATAATTGAATAATATTATTAGCATTTAGGTGATCCTATTAATAATGCTTTATATTTTACATTATACTTGTCGTTTTCCTTTCTAGAGAAAAAATACTGGTTCTTCTGAAAAGTATCTCTGCAATTTGCTTTCTGTAACTAAACTCAGTGTTTCTCAAACAGAAATATTTTTCAGAACACATATAAATTAATTGACATTTTGAATTAGGCAAATTTATCTCTGGTAGCTTTCAAGTATTAAGTTTTACTTCACAGTAACAATTAAAACAAATATAGAGAGAATAATAACTACGGCTACACAATGAATATACTTATATCCTTATTTGGAGAAAATAATAGGTACAGCTATTCACACTGAATATGTTTATATTCTTATTTTTTAAAAACATTGATATGTCAGATGGAAATCCTTATTCCATTAAATTTAAGACTAAAATAATACCTGAGACTCCCTCATGAGCCAATTGGAGAGGAGAAGAGAAAGAAATCACATCCAGTCTCCTGACTCCATGTCTTCCTGACATTATGTTAAGTCGTATGGTCACTTGATATTTCCTTTGGCTTTGTCTAAACCTGAAGTCCTTCCAATATTGTATCAGTAGATTTGAAACATATTAAATTTGCCAGTATATAAAAGAAGAAGAAAACTCTGCTACTTTAAATATTTTACCGAAGTTTACAGTGTTCTTTTGAAAAATATGTTTACCTTTTTTTGACAAAATCTTCTAGCTTGTATGTATTAACTTTGTTTTGTCTCATTAACACATTCAAATAGAAAATAGAAAAGATAAAAGAGACTCAGTTATTGGACAGCTATTTTCCAGGCACTTTACATATGCTCTCTCACTTAGTCTTCCCAGCAGTCATTCAAGAAAGTGCTGTTGTTTCCATTTCTAGATGAAGAAATGGAGGCAATAGGGATTAATTTATCAAAACCCAGTGAAGTTAGTAAATAGCAGTCTAGACTCATAGTCCAGTTAGCTCAACCCAAACACTTATGTTTACTCTAGTACCCTGCTCAGGGCACATATAAAGATAAGAATTGATATTAAAATGCCTATGTTAATTTTAAAAGCCAGGTAGAAATAAATATATTGCCTTTTAATAAAGTGTTCCAAAACTAGTTAAAACTAACCTTAGATGTTAGAAGTTAGGATCGTGGCTCTCCTTGGGTGTGATGATGATTGGAAAGGGAGACACGTAGGCTCTAGGGTACAGATTATGTTCTGTTTCGTTACCATGTGCTGATAATTCATAAATATCCACTTTATAACAATTCATTAAATTATGCATTTATGATGTCTGTACTTTCTGTACAATGTACTTTTAAAAATATTCACTTTTCAGTTGGTTGAAGCATCTATTACATGGCATTTAGGTTTGAAATAATTCCATCAAAATATATCTCTTTAGCTTGTATAAAGTCCAAACATTTTGGATTTGAAGAGTTAGCCAGAACATTTTTCCAAATTGCCTTGCATTTAAGACATCTGTAATTCTATTTCTGATTCTATCAAATCCTCCGAGGTCAGAGATGAATACTTAAAAATAAAAATATGAGTACTTTGTATATTGCCAACCACATTACAGATGACTCAGATCAAGAATTGGCTTTTGCTAAAGATGATGTGTTTTTGTTGTTTCTGTATCAGGTTGCTTGGCCCAACTATACACTACTGAAGTACACTGAACAGACGTGTACTTCGACACTAAATATAGTGTTGTAAAATAGAAAGAAAGAAAGAAAGAAAGAAAGAAAGAAAGAAAGAAAGAAAGAAGGAAGGAAGGAAGGAAGGAAAGAAAGAAAGAAAGAAAGAAAGAAAGAAAGAAAGAAAGAAAGAAAGAAAGAACAAAAGAAAGAAAGAAAGAAAGAAAGAGAAAGAAAGAAAGAAAGAAAGAAAGAAAGAAAGAAAGAAAGAAAGAAAGAAAGAAAGAAAGAAAGAGAAAGAAAGAAAGGAAGGAAGGAAGGAAGGAGAGAAAGGCATTTGGAATGAGTTCAAGTCAAGATGCATCCCTCACCATTACTTATTCCTGGACCAAATAGGTCTTTTATCCTAAATTTTTGAATGAGTAGCAATTTTCATGTAGCAGACAATTTATAACTTCAGTATTGAAAAACATGCAAGGATAGAGAAATAAAGACGAAAGAAAACAATAGGAGAAGAAAAAAGTGAATTCTAGTTTTTAATTGGATTTTAAAATTGATTGTTATAATTTTTCTTTTGTCTATATTTTAGAGGTAATATCCATATATTTTTTAAATGACAAATATTTAAATCTGAAAATACTGTAAGGTGTTTTTACAATTTTCAGTCTAGTTTATAATTTTAAAATGAGTTATAAAGTAAGCAACTCTATCACCAAAAATATTAAACTAGAATCCCCCTTAAGCCTTTCCATCTCCTTTCCAAACTATAGGAAAAACAGGGTAGAAAGGAAAAAAAAAAAGAATCGACATTCCCTCAACCTCCAATTACACTTCCTCAATGTTGGTCCTGAAGCCTCAGGTCTGAGGAAACTGTAAGTCCAAGACAAATTGGGAGAGTAGAGCATACTTGATAGAGAATCAGGCCAAACTATCAAATTGTCTCATTTCAATAATACCTTGAAATCTTTTTCGTCTTTCATCCATATCTAGGTTGACATCTCCAGAAGTAAGAATATGGTGGATTTGAGTCCCTGACGATTCTCCCGCCTAATGGAAACTTCTTATCGCTATTCTGAATTAGGCTTTAGTAGAATAAGCTTACATTCTATGTGATGTCTCTAAGTATTAGTGTGTTAAAAAACAAAATTTCATATACTAACCAAAGAGGACACTTTGTAATATTCCAAAGAATCTATTAAGCATCCAAAATAATGAATCTGGCATGGATTGTGAAAGAATGCATAGACTCAAGCTATGACTTTGGGATTAGCAAAGTGACTTTATTTTGAAAAGAATGGATAAGTTATATTAATGCTGATTTATAATCCAATTATGAAATATATTTAATACAAAGATTATATTTTGAAGATACATCTTAAAATCATGTCTTGTGATCTAGGAAATCTCTTTTCTTTTTTTTTTTTTTTTTTTTTTTTTTTTTTTGTGGTGCCGGAGATCGAACTCAGGGCCTTGTGCTTGCAAGGCAAGCACTCTAATCACTGAGCTAAATCCCCAGCTAGGAAATCCCTTTTCAATTTTATTGATTAATTAAAAACGAAAACTATGGAAATGGCATCACTGGCCCACAAAGTTCTGCAGGTATGTCGAGGAGAGACAAGCAAATGAACCAAGCCTGTCAAGAGGAGAAGGAGAATCAAGATAAACAGGAATGGCCTTTCCCTTGGCACTGAGTACAGAAGGTAGCAAGTTTACAGAAATTAGCTGAAAAGGTACTAGCAGTTAGATGTAGGAAGGCAACTTGAAATGAAGTGATATAAGAAGTCCTGGCTAGATATTGAGTATACCATTAAATAAGTCTTGGTCCTAAAGTTAAATTCTGGGCTGGCGATTTAGCTCAGTGGTTAGAGTGCTTGCCTAGCCCTGAGTTCCATCCCCAATACCAAAAAAATAAAAATAAAGTTAAATTCTGCCCTTATTTTAACCAGGGAAAGAAAAGCTAAAATATAGGGAAAAGTTAAAATATAGGGAAAGACAATATAGAGTAGCTAGCACCCACCTACTCTAAATACTGTCGACTTGCACGATAAAATGGGATCAAACCAGTGTAATTGGAAAAGTGCCACGTAACCGATATCATTCTAAATACCTACCAGTGAAATCGCATTAAACATATTTATTCAAGTGTTTACAATGCTTTCAGTAAATGAAATACTATTTTAATTTATGCTCAGTTTATTTTCTATGTGAGATCTGAGAATTGATTTTTTTAAGTTCTTACCTTCTTATTGCAATGTAGTTTTCAAAAGCTTTACAGCTGTTTGTACAACTTTGCTAAGCTAAGGGGATACTTTGGCAATATTTCGAACAACGTTTAATCCTCCAAAATGTTGGGAAGAGATTGACCAGTGTAAGTACCTCAGAAAAATATGTCAAAGTATAATTTCAGAAATTATATTATTTGCTCATAATCAAGGTTTGCTATTCAGACAACAAATATTAGTACATATATCAGCCAAAAGAGATAAAGAGAATTCAAAGAAGAAATTACAGGAAAAAACAACGTGTGCCTTAGATTTAGTGCAGATGGCATTTACATGCTATTGATTCACAAAGGTTAAAGAAAACTGAACTTCCTTGTCAGTATTATTTTTACTTCGCTGATAAAGCTTCTATGATTAAAAAAAAGACAGGACCTTCTGTATTACTCTTCCTGATAATTCTCCAAGTGTTCAATGCAGATTGAAAAATGCTACTCATGTTCATCTATACTTGAACTCTTCATTTGTAGCATGTAGGCCAAAATTTTCTTGTTAAAAAATGCCATTACTCTTGAGAAATGATTAAGAAAGCAAACTTTAAATCACCTTAACTTGCATTTAAAGCAACTAATATCATAGTATGACATGCATTCATTATGTTATTTAGCATCTTATCTGTATTCATGTTCTTTTCTTTTGTTGCTTTTTATTTTGAATGTTCAGCAATGAACAAGTTAAACCTTTAAGTGACAGTGTCCTTTCTGTTTTCCTCGTTTAAAAGTTTTATACACAAACAGGAGGATAAAGTTTATTTCATAAGGAGTCTCTTTCCACTCTGGCATTAAATTTTACAGAAGTATGTTTACTAAAGTAAAAGACAACTTCTTGACCTAACAGGAAAAGGGTTGTAGTTTTGTGATACACAACTTCAAATCTCTCACTAGCACAGAAAATCTTTATCTGTCTAAACAAACTTTGACCATGTAAATACTCTGCTCAAAAATTATTAACAGTCCTATTGATTAGAGAATTAAGATCCAGCCCATCCCCTAGTCGAGCCTTTTCTCAGGAAACATAATTTTCTGCCCCAGCCTCATGTGATACACTGTACAGAAACCTTTGTCAGCCAACTGGATCTGTTTCTTCTTTTCTAATATGCCCTAAACATTTCTATCTTTTCTTATCCATCGGAAATGTATTCTTCTGAACAGGCAAAATTTTTTCCTCATTCAAACTCCATTTAAAATATCATCCCATAATTTATCCTCAAACAGATGTCATCCATTCCACCTCAGAAACCTCACATCACTCTGTTCCCCTGATGTCATTTACCATAGCTGCCTGCATTACTATACTATTATAAGAAAATCATACACTTTTGTACCTTAGATATTCCCTGAGAAATGGTAATGCATACGATAGACATTTCTTCTGCAATACCACTACTATCTCTAGGCCCATAGAAGGTACCCAGTAAAAACTTTTCTTAATTGTTTCTTTGTTTATCCTGGGGTGAGGGGAGCTTGTAATATTGGAGGATATAATATATATTTCTGTATAAAACATTTTTTTGCTTTGTTTTGTTTTGGGGGTTTTTTTGGTTTTTTTTGTTGTTGTAAAACATTTGTAGTGCTACAACATGCATCTCTTTCTACCTTTGACAAAAAAAATCATTGCTAATGCTTCTAAGTACACTTTTATCCTTTAAATTATATAGGTTCATTTAAATACGCCCATTTTAGTACTGATAAAGTCTTTTTTCGTCTCTCTTTTGCTATCTAATTGAGCTCCTTATGCCACGAAATACAAAACTTGTATACAAATCATTTTTAGGTTTATCTTAAAACTTCTCTCCTGTGTTATTTGAGCTCACAAAAAATTCTCAAATAAATTGTTAAGAATAATTAAAACCATGTTTTAAAATTACAGCTTAAGCTAATTTGAAAAGTGATACCAAATGTCAGCATTCCATAGGGCTGAGCATGGGAAGACTGCGGAAGGAAGACACTTCACAAAATGGCAATAAAAATTCCCCAAGATGTTAGGGATTTTTGTACAATTAAATCAATAATTTTTGAAAGAATTTTGTTCCTTGACCCCATATGGTACAAATGTACTGAGAGATACTTGCTTCTCTAAAAAAAAAAGAATACATTCTTCCATTTTCTCATGAGAGTGAAATTGAAGAGAATCTAAAGTCTTTGATATATTTTGCTTTCTAAAATTTATTATCAAATCTTTACTTTAGAATTAAATATTGGGCTTGTTTTCTTAATCTATCTCTATGTCATATAAAATTAATCCCCAGAGGGATAATGGAGTCAACTAGCTTGTCTTAGAAATCACACAGAGAAGCTCAATTATTTCTCATTTAAATTATAGCAACTATTCTTGGGCTCAAATGTAGCATGTCATAATGTTAGCATGTCAAATTGCTGATGATTTTCATTAACTTTTGTAGTTACAAGTCTCTCGAACTTTATTTTACTTTATTGCATATAGAAAAGTCATGAGAAAAAATATATTTACACTTTTCAAATTGATTCTCTCATTTAAACAACACTCACAGGGTAGCAACAAGTCATTAAATCTTTCACAAAATGCCACCTGGTATTCACAAAAATACCTAGCAGCCATGGACATTCATTTTGGTTAACCATTAAAATCATTCTTTGCATTTTTGTATCTTTTTACAAAGAGGGAGGAATATGGCCCTATATGAACCTAATGCCAAGAAAAATGTAACCTAGTGCTCATTAAATGCCCAGTCTTTGCCAAAGCTAAATTCTGCCCCAGAATTGTGAGGCCAACACCCATCACAATCCCTTTGATGCCACAGTAAACTGTTTCAACCATCTTCCTTCTATTTAAAATGTGGGGAAAAAAATACAATCTTTTTGAATGCACTCACTCCCTTGAAAGTGTTCAACATACTGGTCATTCTGAAATGAGCATGATTGTAGCTTTTGTGGTATAAAACCCTTTTGTTTCAGTATAGGCTCAAAACAACTTATGCTGTAATCCCCTTTCACTTGCAACTGCTATCAAAATTCTCCACTGGAACTTTCATCCCATGGAAACAGACTTAAAATTGCCTATCATATTTTTTTTAAATGAATAAGACACTTCTTACCAAAAAAGAAAAGAAAAGTCTTAGAAATCAGAGATTAGTTGCATGGTTTGGAGAGTGCAGATTACCATTTCAATTATCAGAATTATGTCTACTTAAAAAATAGAGGAAATCAAATAAATTATGAGTTATCATTGTTAATCTTCAATTTATGTGTGGTTTGGTAGAATCAAATGTAAGAATGTCATGGGAGAGAAAGATATTTTAATTGCATATAAGTTATACATGTTTTCCTTATACTACATTCGTTGCCACAAATAATGAGGCTGATTTTCTTGCTGGAGTAAATGTTACTCATTAGTAAAGGATAACATACTTGAAGAACATTTATGATGTAGAAAAGTTAAAGTGGACATTCTATAAAAATTAAAAGGACCATCTTAAACTAATGATTTTAAATTAATGCTATTCAAAAATCAATTGAGTTTAAACAAAATACTGAGGTAGGCAAATTTCTTACCAATAGGAAAATTTCCTGCTCTTTCTTTACAATATAATTACAGTATGATATTCCCTTTACCTAGGTAATGAGTCTCCCCACAAACAACCAGAAAACACCTGAGATTCTCATTGTGATACCCAGTGCCTGCATTCACTCCTCCTGCTCTGGCCTTTGCCACAGTTGCTCTTATCTACTTCTCTCCTGATGGTGTGTGCCACCACTCAGGCTAGTGTGTTGTCCAAAATATTCTTCCTCTGCTTTTCCCATCCACTGACTGCCTATGAACACATACAAAACTTTAATAAATACATCAATTTATATTCCATTCATTAGTGGATGTGGATGTAGTTCAGTGGTAGAGTGCTTGCCTAGCACATGAGAGGCCCTGAGTTTGATCCCCAGTACTGCAAATAAGAAAGGAAGGAAGGAAGGAAAAAGAAAGAAAGAGAGAGAGGGAAGGAAGGAAGAAAAAACAAAGAGAGAAAGAAGAAAGAAAAAGAAAGAATGAATGAAAGAAAGAAAAGAAAGAAAGAAGAAAGAAAAAGAAAGAATGAATGAAAGAAAAGAAGAAAGAAAGAAAGAAAGAAAGAAAGAAAGAAAGAAAGAAAGAAAGAAAAGTAGATTTCCTTTATCCATCAGAAAGTTCCTTTGGTCCTACTTCTAAATATATCTTAAGGTCACTCACTTCTCTTTGTCCCTTTGGCCACCATCATCTCAATCCATGCCAAGCCCATTTTCAGTTTTACTGACTCTGGTACATTTATAACTTATCTCTCTTTTGCTACCCTTGATCCTTTCTAACCCGTATTCCGTATAACATCTGGAGTGATCTCTTTAAGATGTTACAAGACTAGATCAGTATCCTATTTTGAGTCTTTTAATGTGTTCCCATTGCTTTAAAATAAAAAAATCTAATGTCCTTCCATGTCCTGCAAGACCCGCTGTGAACCTGGCTATACCTGCCTTTCTGACCTCATCTCAGACATTTCTCCCTCTCTAACTCTTCATACTTCCCCAACAACACCAGAGTCATTTTGTCCTGCAAACATTCAAGTTCTTGCCCATGTCCGAGCTGTTCTGTTGCTGATCTTCATAGCTTCTTCTGGGTCCCTTGTGGCATTTTTATTGTAATTCTTCAGGAGTTTGCTCGAAGGTATTTAAGAAGCTCTCATCCCTAACAGAAGGCAGCCTCTCCTTCAGTCACTCTAGCTCCCATCATCTTGTTTCCTATAATGCACCAGAGCCTGTGTGTTGATATATTTGCTCACTCTATGTTTTCTTCCCTAGAACCCAAGAGCTTGTGAGGGCAAGACCCTCGTTTCATTGAATACGGCTGCATCCTCCCATTCTAGCTCACTGTCTGATCCTGGGTGAATGCTCATTAAATATTTGTCTCATTAACTTTTCTCTTTACACTGTGAACTTGAAATTTAGGATCGTGCCTTATTACATTTGTACTGTATAAACCAGAAGAGTGCTTAGTATAATTTAATTTGCTCATAAGTGACTATGGATAAAATACACAGAAGAATATATTTTAAATGTTGTTATTATACAAGGTATATAAACCCAGCTCTGGAATAGTACATGGAGAATTGAAGGCATTCAGTAAATGTTTGTTGAGTACAGTATGAACAGAGAGAACTTATTTCTCATGGTACACTGTACCTTAAAATATTCATGACAAACCGGGACTTAAAGACTCACTGTTAATAAAGCAAATGAGACGATGTCAAAACTTAAAGTTTCAGGGTTCTGCTACTAGTTACAATCAATCATTTAAAGTACAATGAGTTTCAGGTGTTTATTTTTACTCTTCTTCCCAGTTATAATAAAATGAGAAGACATCTGGAACTTTATATGAATATAGTGTACAATTTCTGAAATGTTCCTCAGTCAAAAAGTCTGGCCTTGGAAACACTTTTTCAAGTGCAAAAGACTAATTTGGCAAGCACTTCTGCATGTTCTCTAATCATAAAAACTTCTAAACCGTTCCATTGTCATTCAGAACAATGAAAAGAATTTCTTTGAACCAAGTTGTTGATAACCAGCCCATAGTCTGAAAGTGAATTTGGGGCTTGGAGGGATGTGAGGGCAAGAAAAAACATTCTTTATAAATATTCTACTTTAAGAAAAACATAAAACATGTGTTTGGATTGAAAGCAATTGTCCTTTCATACTTACATTTTTGAATAGAACTTAAGTCGTACTCACGAGATTAGAACCATAGATCCTAGATGTAACAAAAGATCAGTTCATAGTAAAACAACAAAAAAGTGCAATTAAAAATCTTATATTTGTCCAATATCCTTGACTCTACTTATAAAATGTACTTTTGAAAACTGGCTTCACAAGAAAAATAGCCATTCATTTTTTTTTCTTTCCTTAGAATTTGCTTCCGAATAACTGAATATATCTACTACTGAATATATCAGGAGATTTGAACAACATACAAAATAAAATTCTACACAAGATGCATTTGATTAAAATTCAGAATTTTTTTAATAATAATTCTTGGATGGAATGAGGTCAGAGAAGATGAGCATGATTTTGTTTTATGGAACTTCAGAATTTTCAAAGTGATTAAAATTCCAGTGTCATGACTGTGTCGTCTTGTTTTGCCGCCTCCATTTGTGTCACCCTTCCCACCTCAGCTACCATTTATTGATTCCTAATATGATCCAGATTCTCCATTAAGCACTTTATACTTATTACCATTTAACCCTCACTCTGGATAGTCAAGATATTCTACTTCCTCTTTCTTTGTGAAGGAAGTGAGGCTAAGCCATTTGTCATTTCTCTTCAAAATCTTCTTTAAATTCTCCAAACCTCTTATGTGGACATATTCTCCATATCACTGTTCTCAGACTGGCATGAAAGTTCTTACCTAAAACCTCATTAGTAATGCAAATTCTCAGACTCCTGCTCTATACCTACTGAACTTAAACCACTGGAATCTGGGGTGGAAATCACCAATCTCTGGTTTAATAGCCCTCCAAGTCAGTTTGGCTATATGCTCAAGTTTGAAGGTATTGTTCTAATTACAGCTGACTCAGCCTGGTTAATCACATTGTTCTCTGATTTTCATTATTACCTGCCTGTGGCCTCAGCATTCATCTTTGGTCAGGATTGGTGTGTTCAAGGTCAGCTTGGACCTGAGGTCCATTATGACACAAATATTCAGGTTTATCGAGATATTTTGATCTGCTATTTATTATGTTAAAGATAATACAGGCTATGACTATGAATATTCCTTAGACACAGTCACCCAAATTATAAATAATTTGAATGTAATATTAGCTTTTCAAGCAGAAAAATTGGCTATAACAAATATCAAAAAGAAAGAAAATAAAAAGTTGTGGTTTTCTTAGTTCAATACCAAAGTCACAGAATGGTAGGCTAATCTATACAATCATGCATTCAGGCATTCAGTAGAAAGAAAAAAATAATAACTGATGATTGATTACTTATTATTTCACCAGTTATTTATATTATTGTCTGGAGGCCATAAATTATTGGCATTCAAATGGAAAATGAACCGATTATCAGTAATTATTTACAAGTGATATCTCTCTGAGCTATAAAATTTTTCAAAAACAAAAAATAACCAGAGGAATCTTAAAAAATATACACAGGTCCTCATGCATCTTCCCATACTCACAGGATTTATGTCTTCAAATATCTGACAGAACTTTGTGGCTGTGGGATATTATATATACATTCCAATTGTACAATCAATTTAAATAATTTTATTTTACTAACTATGACTGACTTCCCACAACTTCCCTGGGAAGAAAAAGCATTAATCACAGACACTTTAAACCAAGGAACTTTTATTAATTGCACTATAATTTAGTAGCAAAGGAGAAGAGATAAATGGATGTTCACTGCCCATAACTGCATTAGAAAGGCAAAGGAATAATTTGTCTGTGCATTTACTTTCCCATATTTTTTGTTGTGTTTTGTTTTGTTTGCCTTGTAAAAGCTACATTAACTCACTGAGACAAAACCAGCAGTGGTGGCATGTACCTGGAATCCTAGCTACTTGGGAGGCTAAAGATTGCTTGAGAACAAGAACTCAAAATTGGTGCAGGCAACATAATGAATCACCATTTCAAAAAAAAAAAAAAAAAAAGCACTGGAACCAAAATTTTAAAATGTACAATCATAAAAGTAATTACGGTAAGTTAGGAACAATGGTGCTCGGTGTAGCCCCATTTTGACATACTTTTTGTCCTTTTATGATTAAAAATTTTGGAGGCAGTAAAAATAGCCCTGAGATTTTAAAAATATTTCCACAGTACTTCCTAATAGTACTAGATCCTAGATGCCAGAGCTAACTCTGAGTTGTCAATCCATAAGCAAATTTCTGTCAACAAATTAATGTTCAAGGCAATTAGCACCAAGAGCAATATTGAAATCTAATTTTTATGTAATCCCTACAGAAAACAAGAATGGAATACATAAAAACAGCTCATAGCCAAAGCACTGGCAAAGTAGAAAGAGTATTAAAAGGAGGCATCGAATTTTATTTTCAATATGAACCATAGACCTTGCTAAGGAAAGTTCGATTTCCAAAACTGTTTAAAAGGAGCTTCTTTACTTTTGATTTCCAAATATGTACAACTGCTTAGCTCTTAGCAGAGAGATTGATAAATGTGAATGTGTCAGAATTACAGGCGGAAAAACATTTATCCCTAAATTTAGCAAAATGAGTTATTGGCTCTTTCTCAGCTGAGAAACATCATTCTAATAAAGTACTGAAAAGATATTGTGAAACCAGGGTCATTATGCACTGTTTTTTAGGCATCTATATTTCTATCACATAATTATCACAACCAAATAAAATAACTCGAAATATACTTAATAGGTTGATGCTACCCAAAGAGTTCACAAATTCAACACTGCTGAAAAATATTTATTTAGATAAAATAAACAATTACCAGATTATTAACTCCCCAAAATACTTTCTCTTCATTTATGTGGTTTTTTTTTGCTACTTGATTTTTGTTTTGTTGTGACAGTCCATTTTTAAGGAAATATTTGTAACTTTATTCTCCAATTCTCCAAACATAATCTTGTGACACCAAGACCAACTAAAATCCATGGAGGAGGAAATAGAGTTCTGCTATCGGTTGTATTATTTCATAAAAATCACTTAAAGGCTACTTAGCAAGTTATCAGCTGATTGAGAAAGAACATACAATTTTTTAGAAGTAATAAAATGCTGACATAATTAAAAATCAAATTCTAGCTGCTGTAAAAATTTATTTCAACATCTTTTAAGTAATCTGTGTTCCAGGGGAGTTGATGAAATGA
Source organism: Hystrix cristata (assembly GCA_004026905.1). Lineage (NCBI taxonomy): Eukaryota > Metazoa > Chordata > Mammalia > Rodentia > Hystricidae > Hystrix > Hystrix cristata. The sequence goes on along the minus strand of PVJO010018220.1, from coordinate 23,571 downwards.
ATGGAATTTAACCTCTATGTGTCATAGATAATTTTCTGTTTTTTCACTGATACATTCAAAACACTGAGAGCAGCATCCAAATCATAGTAAATATTCAATAAATATTTGTTAAATAGAAAAACAAACTATGCCAAACCAATTAAATTACCGTTTTCCAAAGTATAACCTTACTTTAAGAAATAGTAACTTCGATTCTATGTTTTTAAGAGTTCATTTCACTATTTTATCACTTTGATAAATATAAAATATGGAATCACTATACTCACATATAGAAATTAGCAGTTTAAAATTTCTCATAAAACAGGCATTTTTTCCTCTCAGTAATTACAAAGTTCTGTAAAGGAGGAAACGTATTATCACCTGTCCATAAATTACACTTGTTTCTTGAAGCATAAAATGTCTTGCCCTAAGTCATTCAACTATTAAATAAAAAAACTTAAACTCTAATATAGGCATCATAATGTTTCATCCAATGATTCTCTAACTCTATGGAAAACTCATAGTCCCTTCTCAGTTGAAACATCTATAAGTTATAGACACTTGGACTATGAGGCTTCAGCCTAAAACCCTGCAGAGAAGGCTGATCTGGAGTAGGGGAAATGACCTAATGATCAAACGTTTCAACTGTCTTTCAGGTTACAGAGAAGGCAGATAGAACCACTGCTTCAGGTGGGACTGACCACTAGGTTAAAAGAGGGATTCCGAATTTTAGAGCGGACACAGGATCTTGGAGATAATCTATTTCAGATGCTTCACTTTACATAAGAAAACTAAAGTCCACTGCGGACAAATTCTCTATTATCATATAACTGATAGGCCATGAAAGTAGTTAGAACTCTGGATTTACAATTCCTTCCAGTTTAATTTTTATATACAAAGAAACATGGAAAAATAATATATTTTTTATAATCTTCATCTTGGAAACAAATTATTAAAGCCCAAGAATCCGCTATAGTCACAATTCCAGGTTTTTAACAGACCCTATGCTTCTATGAGAAACCAAAATAGTGAGATCTGCCTGTTCTCAAGCCATAGGTGCCCGTATAGTAATTATCAGCCCTGTATTATTTCTATAACTTCCATCGTGGCTGGTGTGTCCCGCCTTCCCATCCCAGCTTCATTTCTTTTCCTGCCTTTACAAGATTACATTTCACATGTGTGAGAAGCTAATTTCTGCTGTAACAGCAGAATCCAAGCTCAGTGCAAGAACAGCAGACTATATTTCTGCTATGGACCTGGAATCTGCCAAGTGGCTGGCTTCACATGCTGCCAGAGAAAAGGGATTGAAGCCATGTGTCAAACCGTCTCTTCCAGGAGCAGCTCAGGCACAAGCTTTGCTGCTGACAGGAAGATTGGCTTGGAAACACCCAATCTGCAGTATCACGAGCAAACATAAAACAAAGCAATGGTAAATGGTGAACAACGCACTAAGTTACTAGAGAATAACCTACTTGGGCAAGCAGTTGTGTGAAATGAGTAATCAGCCAGCCCTAGCAGACTTTAGGGGGATGATATCACACTAAGGACTCACTAAAATTAACAAAATAAATTCAAGTAATTACATTTGTGTCATTGCTTAAAGATTTTATTTGCTGGAGAAAACTGACCCAAATGAGACTTGGGTCACTATTTACTTCCTTCTGATGTCTTTTCAGTCATTGTTACTGCAGGAACACAGACCACCCACAAAGTTTCTTCACCCTAGCACCACCCCAGAAATGCCCAGAGGAATAACTTCAGCATTGTCACTGAGAATCGGACTCAAAATCCTGCCCACAAAATAGATGCCTATTTCTACTTGTAGAATATTTTTTCGGTGGCTGTGAGGTTGTGGTTGCCCAAATCTCAAGAAAATTTCTGTTTTAAGAAAAGTTATAGTTTGGCTTCAGAGAAATTTCATTTGATCTGGGACTAAATAACTTATGGGAAAGCTATTTGGCCTATGTCAATCATATAAAGTGGTCAAATTTTGCTGGGGACACTTTGCTTCAAGTTACAGTGACTTTCATCTCAGGTTATTTTTAAAGTTATTTTTCAAATGGTGAAAATATAACCTAAAAGCAATTTTACGAAGCATGTTCATCTCTAAGTTTTAAATCTGTTTCTAGTTATTTTATGAAACTGTCATCACATATTATATAAAGAACAATTTTATGTTCAAAAAGTCTGTTAAGTATCTTGGAGACATTTTTAAAATATACTCCTAAAAGATGGAGGTCATCTGTAGTCAAAATTAAATGAATTAAAATATAGATTGACTCTCTAAATGTAAATATATTAGGTAGGTTATGGGCTTACAGAATTAAATAATTTTGAAATAGCCTTTCAGATTTTAAGTGAATATACAAAAATTTTACAGAGCTTTTTTTCTACAAACAAAACTGAGATTTAAAGATATGCAATATTACTTTGTAATTTTAAATGTGTGTCTATTTAATAGTGTATTTTTAATTTCAAAGGTAATATATGATATTCTACTACATAAACTGGAAAATAAAGGCAGGTAAAAGAAAATGAAGATCAAAGTAATGTTTCTCAAACAATCAGAGTTAAGGTTTGTGTTTCATATCCTTCCAAATTTTCCAAAAATATTTATGCATGCATTATTTTTAAGAATATAATAAAATGTTGTGGGCATAATAATTTATAATTTTTAGTTAATTCATTGTAAACTGCCATTTTCTGCAACATAATGTTAACATGTAAACAACATTCTATTATATTATATGAACATACATAATATGTTTAATCTGCTGTGAATGAACATTAAAATGTTTCCAATATTTATCTTTAATAGTGTTATGAACATCTTTGTATAAATATCTTGTATATATTCTAATAATACCTTTAATTTACTATTTACTTCTTTAAATGAAACTTCTAGGCTGATGAATATAAGTGTTTCAATCTGCTTAATATATGTGCTTAATTAATTTTACCAACATATGCTCTCCAGAAAGATTTCATATATATATATACATGCACAAAACATATACAGATATACGAGGTTATTTCATATATATGAAGATATATGTATATGAAAGATTTCATATATAGATATGATTTCATATATAGAGAGAGATATTTATTCGTTCTTTTTCCCAAGTCTTTATCTATACTAAGCAGTAACATTTATATTTTATTGTTGTGAGGTTTGGTTGATGGGGGAGAGTGAAAAATAGATAGTGCTACAGAATGCTATTACTTCCCTGAGTTTCCATGGTTGCTCTTTTAGCTACATAAACCTATTAAGTAAAGCTTTCATTCCAGCTTCAGAGCTGGCTCTGATCTAATAATGTCTCTTTCTCTCTTAATGATGGTAACAACTTTAATGAACCCCAAGGAGTGTTTTTAATTTTTTTAAGTAAAAATTCCTGGTTGTCATAACTTGGATACTTCCTAAAGACACCCTATTTTAAACTCCTGTTTATTTCAGTTTATGCAATAAAATAATACAGAATACTAATAAGTGGATGTTCGGCAGAGATGAATACCTCAAACCAAGTCTTGAGGTTTGTGTTCTTCCAAATGCTTTTTTTGGAGTGATTCTTTTTTGAAGTAGTACCAATTAAATCCCAATAAATTTTTACGAGGCAGAACCTTAGGAGTGGGACTAGTATTGAAGAAGTTTATCTTCAACTTGATAATCTGCTACCATTCCAAACTATCCATGACTTATAGTTTTCTACCTTTATTGATGGAATAACCATGTCTAAAGTCACAAGAATTAAAACTTGTGAATCATCCTTGAATCCTTAGCATCTCAATTCTATGCACAAGGTACTTACCCATTTCTTTCCTTCTGTTTCCCTGGCAACCATTTTAGGTCAAGAGTTCAACTTCAACATGGGCTTTAGAACTCTATTTTTGGCTTTACAATGGACAAAAAGAATTGATCATGGTCCAGAGAAGAGTGTAGTGACCTGGACATGTGGACCTTTCTCTGCTTCAACTTGGTGCAATCGATGGGGTTGTACATAGGATTGACAGATTGTGGAAACAATACAACAATAAAATTTGCATATCACATAAATAGTGAAAACTTTTGGTCAAGGTATTTTTCAAATATTCCATGAGATATGCCAAAACATTACCATTGTTTATCTGGACTTCATTTTAAACTGAGCAGCCTGTATTTTATCTGGCAGACCTAGTTGTGAGTGGCAGGAAGTACGTAAGTGGTGATGGTACCTAAGTCAAGAATTCAAGACAGGGCCTAGTTTCACAAACGCTGGGGATTACTTTTAATGGAAGACTAGATTTTAGGAGCCAAAATCTTTTGGAACTTTCAACTTTATGCAGTTGTACACCATTGAATATTGATAAATATTTGAAACCAGGCTATAAGACCTGCAAAGAGTCTAGATCATTCAACTTGAATGAGTGGAATGAGAAAGAATTAAATTCTATTAATAAAGCCAGTGTAGACTTACCCAAAAGAAAGAGTTTTGGTAAACAAATATTGTATTTCATGATACGAAGCTTGTTGAAAGAGTAGCATACAAAGCAGTATGTTGTAACTCAATATGATAAAAGCCATTTATGACCAACCTACATTTAGAATATATAAAGAACTCAAAATAATTGGACCCCTCAAAATAAAAGAACCAATCAAAAATGGGGCTACCAAAATGAATAGACACATCTCATAAAAAGAAGTACAATTGGCCAATAAATACATGAAGAAATGTCTAACATTTCTGGCCATTAGATAAATGCAAATTAAAACGTCATTGAGATACCATCTTACCCCAAAAAGAATGGCTATCATAAAAAAATCAAATAATAACAAATGTTGACAAGTATGTGGGGAAAAAGAACTCTACTAAATTGTTGGTGGGAATGTAAACTAATACAAACTCTATGGTAATCAGTAGGAGATTCCTCATAAAAACTAAAAATAGAAATTCCATTTGAACCAGCCTTCCTCTTTCTAGGTATCTTCCCAAAAGAGTTAAAGTCATCATGTTAAAAGGATACATGCACATCCATGTTTAGCACAATTTACAATAGCTAGGTCTGGGAAACAGCAAATACGTCCATAAATGTGGTGTTTATGTACAATGGTGTACTACTCTACCATTATGAAAGATAAACTTGAGGCATTTGCAGGTAAATGTATGCAACATGAAAACATAATTTTGAGTAAAATAAGTCAGACACACAAGCTTAAATATCGCTTGGTTTCTCTTATATGAGAAACTCAAAATATAGATAGACAGACAGACAGAGGAGAGAGACAGATTGCAAAAGAGAAATAGATAAACAGGAAATAGGGAGAAGTTAAAAGTAATTCACTAAATTGTCTATGCCAGTATTTCAAAAATATTTTAAGATGTATGCTAATTTGTTTCATTTACACTACTAGTTTATTTTTCTTCATTGAAAAGAAAGATTTGTCCTTCTATTCGTTTGTTTCTTCTTTGTAAGACAGAATCTTTTTTGTCTATGACTTATACTGTCAGTAACATTTTGGTCATTTTTTAAGATCTTAATACACAGTACATTAACTATCACTATTCTCTATTTGCTTTGTTATGAAATTGGATTTTATTATTTCATAGAAGAAAGGAGAGTGCTTTTTATATTTTCTTTACTAATATATACTTGCATTACATCAACATAAAAATTCAAACCTTGAAAAAAATTTTATATATTTAATATACGTATCATACACATATAAAGAGAAAATATTGATATATTGTCACATATTTTATACAGACATTTATGTAAATATACATAATAAAAGACCAGAAGAAAATACAACAAAATATTGACTCTATTTATTTCTGAGTGGTAAGCATATTTTTGTAGACATTTTCCAATTTTGCTCCACAGTACTCAAAAAGAAGATTCCTAATATTGCCCAGTATTAATATGGCATTTTAACCAAATATATAGCATAATGTTTTAAAATATCAAATTTCCCAATTCACAAACACTTGAAATATTTCCCAAACTCTTTCTTTACAAACCGCATAGAAAAATACCCTCAAACTTGACTGTATTATTCAAAACACTTTTAGTTCCAAGTCTTAGATAGCCAACTCAGAAAAAAATTACACTTGGAGGAAAAAAAAAGAAAATGAAAACACATTGATTTATATAACTGGAAAGTCCAAGGGTGATTTTGACTTCAGGCATAGTTATATTGTCAAGTTGGGTTTTTGTTGTAACTTAAAGGGTAGATTTTGTCAACCAAACCAATTATTTATTGGGAAATCTGGTGTATTACTATTCCATTACAAATGTTACCATCTGAAACAATTCTTCAAACTGTGAGTTCAATTTACACAACGTTTCTTCTATTTATCACTCGAGCTTATTTCAATAAACAATTGTAACTGATGTTTTGCAATATAATTATGTATATTTCCATAAATATTTTTAAACTATACCTGCAAATTTAATACATTTTATTTTCTTTTAAAGTATACTCAGATGATGAAAGAATTCTTATTTCAGTAATTTTCATAAAATTATGCTTCTAAATATGATGAGCTGTGGGATTTCATACACATTCTAATATTATTTTAAAGTGCTATAAAAGTACGACTAAAAATTACAAGTTTTCACCAATTATTCAATCTGTCACTTATTTGTTTGTTACTCTCATGGATAAAATATTCCTTACGTTTTTTAAAAAGCTTAAAATGCCAAAAGATACGCAAATTATATTTCATCACAAAAAGTGATAGCGGTTTAGGTTTGACTTACTTCATGTCTCTAAAGTTAATTCTCGGAACTAGAACTTTAATTCTTCTCAGAGTTAAACACGAGTGTCCCTGAGGAGGCAACGCCCTGCTCAGCTATGAGGCGGAGCTTGCTTGAGGAGCAGAACCGTAGTCCTGGATGCCACGTCTGCAACTCTAGATTTCTGGGCGAGATGCCACGACCCTAAAGGCTAAGCCAAATTTATTGTCAAGATTAGTGCATCAAGGGGTTTGCTTATAAATTCACAAGGTCCAGATCTTTGGATTAAATTCTATCATTTTCTAACTCACCATATCACAGAAAATTAAAACTTTTCATTTAAAATTCACTGTCTATAGTTACTAAGGTATGTATATAGAGAGATGTAGATATAGATGGTAGATACAGATGTAGATATAGGTGGAAAGGTATAGATGTGTGTGTATTTATGTACTGTGTGTAACTGTGTACATATTTATATATAGTTTTTGTGAGTGTGCACACACACATGCACATGCATGCACACACACAGAAACATGAACTCCTTAAAGATTGTGTTGGTCTTGTCTTTAGCCGTCCAAAGATGTTTCCATGTCATCTACCACGTTCTCATGCTGAATACAGCATAGTACATGCACAACTCCAGGGAGCACCATGGCCATAGACTTTAATATGAATCAGGCCTGAGACTGTGACCCTAAAAGGTACTTCCCCAAAACACCAAAGCTGTTATACGAATCCTTGACATTCTCTTAATTTGATAGACTCTTGCATGACTTTATATTTTCTCATCTCCTAGGTTTACAACTCTAAAAGTACTAAACACACATGCACATGCACGCACAGACACACAAGCACACACCCACACACACACACATTTGATTAGATTCTCTCATGTCTCTAAAACCTCAGTTACAGCTTCTAAATTCATTCTAATGATGACTCAAAGGAAAGTGAACAGTCCAGGGAGATCTACCCTTACATATGACCGGCTCTAAGACAGGCAAGGTTCTCTTTCTGTCTCTCATTTGTTTTCTCAGTCTCTCCCTCCTGCTTCTTTCTCCCCTTCCTAAGCACCCACCTCTGCACCTCCTAACTCCATTCCTAGGTAGTCTCTTCAGAAATAGCAGAGAAATTGAATGCCGGCAGCCCTAGAATAAAAGTTGACTGCTCAGAGTCAGATCCAGGATTAGAATCTTGCCATTGTCACTAAACTATTGTGGGATTTGGGACAAGATATTTAACCTGTCTGTGCCTTATTCATAAATAGGAATAATAGAGTTTTGTGAGAATTAGCAAGGCATACATAAACATTTTAGCATAATAATTGACAACATATATTTCCACAAAGAAGGAGTGTGGGAGAGTTAAGAATATATGTGTATCCCACCACAAAAATCTTGATCACTTTTACTTTCTAGATTTTCCTTTGTTCTACCAGTTTCTTTCTTCTCTTCTTTATAGAAATTCCAGGTCCTCTTTGATTTCTTTCTTTTTTTTCACTGTTTGTTCTTCCAGCTCACAGTAGTCTGCCTGAGACTCAGTAGGCAATTCCAAACATGCCAACTCTTACAAGCTAGAAACACCAAAGCTATGGCTTTTAAGAAACACAAATCTTAGTCTACCTCTTCAAAATTTTTTCCATAAGCAGAAATTAGATTGAAAACCAAAAAGGGAAATAGAAAAGTGATAGAAAAATATTTATTATGATTTCCTAATTTAATTTATATAAATGCAGATTTTGTTGACCTATACAACTGTTGGATAACTTTAGGCTTATTCCATACAAAAATCACTATTTCCTATAGTTTGTTACAGTAATTGTATCTCTTCTAGTAAACCATAGTAGAGCTAAATGACAGTCAAGTGCAATGAATTTCACATCTTTGCATCATCTCCAAAACCTACGACAAGTCTCAACATATATAACCGTAGTGCATGCCTATCTCCTGCAAAATAATGGGACAAAAATATAGGTATCAAGGTAGAGCAATTTAAAAAATTATATATAAATAACAGGAGCACTCAATTTAATTAAAAAACTAAAATAAAATGCAAAGAGATTTTACAGCACTATAAAATGATAGGAAAATCTATACAATGTAATATAACAAAGGACTGTCATTTAGAAAGTGTAAAGTATGAATAGGCATTTAGAAACCAAAATAAAAATTCTAGAGTAAGAAAAAAACATCTACTCACTACAGGAAGGAAAATTCTTATATAGTCTTGCAGATTAATCCGGCAGCTTCTTTTAAAGTCATCGATAGAGGCTGAAAACATGCCCTCAAACACTTCCCGCCCCAAGCTCCATCCTACACCCTCCAAACTCAGCCCGAAGCTGAAACTCATTGATCTGAGATAGATCAGATCAGAAGAAGTTTTCTATCCACAGGCACATTCTCCAAAGAAAATAGTTTAGTAAAATAAATACATTTTATCTCATGAAGTTATTTTACAAATGGGATTTCATTTGATCATCACTGTAACCCTTCAAAGTACTCACTAGAGATATTACTGTTCCTATTTTCAGCGAAGAAATTTGAAAATCAGAGAGAATGCATTTTTCTGATTTTTTAGGAAGAGACAGACAAGGTTAAGACAAAAACGATGGCAAAAATAAAATTATTATTACACACCTGATGTGAGTGCTTCTTAATAACAAAATACATACTGTACTGTGGAGACACAGGTGGAGTTCACTGACAGAAGCATGGGAAAAATTTGGCAAGGAAAATATTATACTATCCCTAACTGTAAAAACGAGTTTCTTTACCTTTTTGCTTTCTTGTCTGTCTTCAAAACTTAACTAGTCTGTAACTAATAATAAGTAGTAGTTAATATATTTGATATTAAACGATGAATGGACTAATAGCCCAAAATGTTCTTTCTTGAATATTCATCTTTTTCATAAAAGCACATGAAATACACAGTACCTGAAGACAGATCTAGCCTTATAAAAACCCTATTAAACTAAAAGATATTTTGATATAGTAATAGTGATCATTTAACACATAAATAGCTGCAGTCGAATTTTAGAGAATTCCAGTGTATAATTTGAGGGCAATGCTGGCTCGGATTGTTGGGTTGTGACCAGACCATAAGAACCAAGAAACACATCTCTAAAAAGAAAATTGTTCAATGACGCCTTTTACTACTTACTGAACGTGCTGTGTATCTATCGTGACTACGAGGTTATGACTGAATGTTCAGTCTCCTTGGTTTTGAGCATAAACACGGGTTTCCATTTATATTTCAGATTGTATTTTTCAGGTGATTTGTGATATTTCCCCAAAGCAAGTAAACTGAGAATATAAAGAAATTCACGTAAATGTGTGATGATTAGTGACACTAATTCCAACTCGTCTGTGCAGAAAATCATTTTTATAGTAACTGAAGGGATGTTACAAAGTTATTGAGTATGCACTGAAAATGTATGGATCGTAACTAAAGGACTCTTCACTTACAGTATTTACTTAGGTGTTTTTCCGTGATCCAAAATATCAAAGCCCACTGTCTTTACTGTGAAGGAACTCTAGTTGCACCATCAATACAAGCTTCATCATCACTCACGGCATTCTTCCTTTGCATCATTTAGCATACTTGCCTTTTGTATCCACTGATGATTTCTTTCATTAAATCTATCTTGTCTCTCCTCCACTGGTGGGACAGAGATCGAGTGTCTGTTTTGCGTAACACTCTACTATAGAACCCAGCCAAAGGCCCTCCCGACCCATGGAAGGATGGTAGAAAGGACAGGAGATGTGGCTGAAGATAGATCTTCAGTGCACTGAATGTGCTCTCATGGAGTATCTAACACGGCTCACTTGTCTAGGCAGAAATAGTGCTTAATATGTTTCTGTATGGTATGGTGGGTATGTGTGCGAAACGTCAGAACAATTTAGTGCCCCCTGGGTTGGACTAATAGTCCAACCTTTCTGTTCTCTTTACTACATTTTTGTTTTAAAGTTTAACGCTAAAAAATGATGTCTATTCCTGAATATCTATACTTGTCTGTGGGAAAGGTGAAGTTGAGGATACTGGAAACTACAGCATTGCTCATGGAAGAAGAGTAATTAGGGCCTTCGTGGGAATAAAGAAATGAATGGGTCAACAGAGTCCTGTGGCCAGAGGAAGGACAGGGTGGGGCTCTGTGAGAGAACCAAAGCGCTGTGTGAGGAATAAAGGAGGCCCAGTGTAGACTGCCGCAAAGACGGACAGAGTGGCCTGCCATCTGCACTTTTCTCTCATGAAGCAAACAGTATGTAGAAGGAGATCATCTAGTTTCCACATATTTCAGTCTGAAAAGCAATTGCAAGGGGGCATGTGGTATTCTCTGTAGAAAAATACAGGCTGCCATTTCACCCAGTTGTTCCTTCACGGTTTTGGAAACCTCAGTGTTGCAGGCAATGAGTACTCTTTCTCTGGCACACAGTTTTGCTTATTCATAATTTACAAATAGGACTTTCAAAAGTAACAAGTTTACACGTAAGAGTTGACAAGGTTGTATCCACAGCTTCCCCAAGCTTGCCTTTCTTACTCATCCCTGATTTTTCCCATTTCAAGGAACCCCAAATGCTGCAGAATCACAGCAGGCTAACAGATTCACACTTGCACATATTCATGCAAACATCCAAAGTCGGGGCTTACAGCTCGTGTCCTTTACCCTAGAACACATTTTTATTTCTTCCTATTTTCTGCATTTTCAATTTCTGTAGTAAAATATAAGAGTTGTACTAAATGGGAAAAGTACAAATATAATAGTATTAAAGCTCTGCATAAAGTAAAAGACTCTGGCTAGGTCCAATGTCCTTCTGCATTTTAAAAGCCTTCCGTCTCTTGCCTGCCGTGGCAAATGCAGTTGACCTTTGAAAAGTACAGGGTTAGGCTCACCAACTGCCCTGAATTTGAAAATTCAAGTATAACATTTGATTTCCCCAAAACATAGCGACTGATAACTTGCTGCTGAGTAGAAGCCTTTCAGATCAATGGTCTACTAATACATATTTTGTTTCATATATGCTAGGCACGTAGAAAAATATGCAGGAAACATAGAAGATCACTTTTACTCTAAATCACAATTTACTAGAGAAAGGAACTGCTTACATCAGCTAATTAGATGGCCTTAGCACTGGCACTGTCCACACTAGTAATGGGAGGTGGATACAGAATTATTACTACAGTATCTGTCTAACTGAGGGACAGATCTGTGATAGAAAACACTACCTTGGGATGCCTTGATCTTGTGGAGCTAAACAGTCTACACCGTGAGATACAGTTTTTCTCAGTTCCAAATCACTGTAAATTAACAAAAATAAATTCAAAAGAGCTGGTGGGACTTACAATAGGTGAAATAAAGATCTCAGAAATAGATTTAAAATCTTATTTTTAAAGCATTCTGTGATCTCATTAAGTTTGATCTTTACATTAGTTTATTGGAACCATTTTGGAATTTCTCTGAAAAATTCCAAAGCATATTTCACTGGAATAATTTGAAAGGACATGGACCATTCGTTATCAAATGTACTTTATATAAAAGAGAAGATTAAAGGGAACAAAAACATACTGTGGAATTGAAGTATATTCTTATACATTTTAGAGATTTAAACTTCAAAAGCAGGACCGACAGTCATATAATGCCATTGTTAACTTTAATAAGAAAATTGTATGTTATCATCAATGGAAAAGAAATCATAAAGTCAATCATTAAATACTTTATTTCATCATCCAGCTTGTGAATTATCTGAAAATAAAATATATATGTGCCATGTTAGACTACTGATAACTCTAATGAATAAGTTTATGAATCTGAATAAAGTTGGCATTTGCGTGCATAAAATTATAAAAGAGAAGCATACCCTCTAAAAAAAAGTAGCTAAAGACACACTTATGTTTTCTTCCTCCTAAACCTATTTTATTTTCTATTCCAGAGATTTGTGATCAAGGTGGAATGTAAAATCAGGTGATCAATATTAATTGCCTAATGCTAACAACAAAGCCAAATAATTTTTTTTAACTTTATATGACAAATTCTTGAAGTTAGAGCTGAATCAAAGGCGTAGCTTGTAGGGAGAGTTCAGGACGTGTCAAACGTGGCAAGGCAGATGACCCAGGGGAATAGAGCAATTCATATTGCATACTCAGCCTGTTGTGTGGCTGCGCCAGATTGCTGGGCTCATCGCAGGCTCAGGGCCAGGCCTCATGTCACCCGTTGACACACTTGCTAACAGTTCAAATGGAGATAACAATATCATATCATTTTATCAAAGGACCACTCCAAACTTGCCTGAGGAATGAAATAGCAGATTTTTTTTAAGCTTTATAATACCATCTCTAACAGGAAGGAAGGAAGGAAGGAAGGAAGGAAGGAAGGAAGGAAGGGAGGAAGGGAGGAAGGGAGGAAGGAAGGAAAGAAAGGGGGGAAGAAAGAAGAAAGGAGGAAAAATTAAAAAGACAAACTTCAGATTATCATCTGGAAAAATTTGACATTATTGGAACTAAACATGTTCACTGGTCTTGATTCCCACTGAATGGAGAATATGTGTCTAGAAAACTTGTGAGTGGCAGGAAGGACTGAAAAGCACTTTATAGTAGATTCTCCAATGGAAAAAGCTGAAACAAGATTCTTTTTATCTCAAAATTATTTTCAGCAAATTTCTTAACTAAACGGAGCCCTGCAACCATTCCTCTTACGAAGTATAGAGCAGTGCATCGTTATACCAGTACCTGGAAGAGGCTTGACCTGTCAAGTGCCCCACATTGAAATAATTTGTTCATGAATGTTGAGTTATAGATTTCATATTTTTGCCCAAAAATCTCAACAGTATTTCCACGTTCCAGAATCTGTTGAATATGACTTATAGCCTGGCATATGTTATATTCCACTTATGATGAAAGAAAATTTCTCAGATGTCTCTGAAACATGTTATTTACCAGACTGTGTTACCTTTCATATTTAGTGAAACCCAAACACCTAAGACAGAAATTCAGAAGCCATCCATCCACTTGCCTGTCTTTCAGCACCTATTTCACACAGATATGTTTTCTTTTGTATCAGGATGATATCATTGTCAAGATGCATCAGTGTTGCCTTTGGTTCATGCCATGGCTCCCAAGCCTGCATCCTGCTTCCAATCTTACCCCATCCCTTCTATTGCCTGCATTCTTGTCCACTCAATAGCTCTAGAGCTCAAATGTGATTGCCTTATTCTTTTCATGCACTCTGATTTAGGATCTAGCTCTACATGTCTCAGTTTTCATTCTTGCCTCCCCAACCCTGTACACACTGCACCCATAACCTGCTATATCTGTCACATATTCAACATGCCTTGTTTTCTCTTCATTCTCTTTATATAGGATGCCCTTCTCTCTATTGCTTATTTTTACCTTTCAACTCTTGCTTAGCCTTCAAAATTCTCCTTACATGTCTCTTCACTGTAAAACCTTTCATATTCTGTTTTCTTTTGAATTCACACCATCCTCTAAGTTCTCTCAAACATCTCCTTACATTTACTGTTGCATTTACTACATTGCCCACTGAAAGCTGTGTAAAAGCAGTATCTTATTCACCAACAAATTTTCATAGTTCACTAGATATGGCACAGAGTAGACACAAAATAGATTTGTGCAAAATTGAAAGAAGTAAACCCAACTGGAAGTCTTTTCAAGACTAATCGTAAGTAATGCCTAGTCAGAAAATAAAGAGAAAAAGAAATAAAAATAATAGTGACAGACACTGCAAGCAATTGACAGTTTATCTTCAAGATATTTTGAAACACATTAACCTATTAATATAAAGTATATATAATACCCACTTAGACAGTTTGTCTCTACAGTGCAATTACAGTAAATAGAATCATTTTAATGTAAACATGTTTTAATTAATTGGCTCTACTTCTGGAATTATCATCATTCCTGGTAACATATGGCCTGTATCTTAAACCCAAATTCACACAGCTAATGACAAAGTACCTAAAAGCCCAGACTGTTTTCTTCAGTCTATGACAGCATAAGGCAGAAGAGGCTAAAGAAACCTCAAACGTAGGCCCCATATTTCAAGCCCAGGTGCATTATTCCACAGGAAAGCAGTTGTCCAGTCCCTAGTTCTGAATAAGCGTTTTATCCAAGATTTCCTGAAGCCCTTAAAACTATCAATTCATCCACTAAGCGCTTTCTGACTTCCTTTAAAAGCTTGCCAAAGGGAATGCTTTCTAGACCTGCTCCATGATAAATGCAAGTGGGAGAAGAGTGGATTTATTTCTTTTTTCATAACTTTGTTGTTCAGAGTTTTCAACATCTTTCTCATACTTTGTCCTTATATACTAGTTGCAGCCATTGCAAAGTTTTAAATCTTTATACATCTTAACCATTTTGTTCCTTGCCAATATCTTCTGGTTCCCTTCTTCACATAATACTGAAATCCTCTGAGGTCCTGCTTTTCTCCTTTGTTTCATACAACGAAACTTGAGAAACATGAACTCTGGTTCATATTCTCGACTGTGCTAAAACACTCTAGATCTTCTGCAGCCTGAATAGCTCCAAAATATTATTGAGTATTCAATATAATTCACATTTCAAGGAATTCTTATTTAAATAGCGTTTGTAACATTCATTTTTACCTATTAAATACTGATTAAAGTCAGTAATTTATTTCAATTGATATCGATTCCCCAATAAATTAATAATTTGTCCTAGAAAAACAACTACATATACATATATAGGTATATGCACATATATTCACCAAAAAAATCCTCATACGTAACTTCAAGTCCTAAGAAAGAAAAGAAAAACATTTGCTATCTGTGTCAGATACCCTTTCACAATTAGATAGAAAATGGTCCAGGAATATGAGGACAATTTCTTACTAAAGAACATTTTGAAGTTCTATTAGTTGATGAATGGGTAGCGCTTCTTATTGAACTGCTGGAAGTTTGTTCGTGTTAACATGAGGTAGGTCAAATCCTTCTCTCTGGACGCATTGGTTCTGGAAAAATATTATTTCATAATCCAAAAATATTGGGATAGAGTCCTAAATTATGACCAATAATCTATTTTTAGATGAGTGACCTATTTTTAGTTTTTAAATGAGTGAAGAAATTTATCAGTGCCTATGGTAGAAACTGGAACACACATCAAAAGATGCTCAGCAATTATTCTTCCTCATTTACCAGCTTCCCTGCAGAGAACTGCAGCCATGTGACTCATTTTGGGCAATAAAATGAGAGTGACAGAGAAGCACAAGTGAAAAGTCTGTTTTTGAGTAGACAGTTTCCTCTTCTGTATTGCAGTAACTGGAATGTAGTGTTCAGATGAGGCAAATGCAAGCTGCTAGAACCTTTATATTGATCTGATTCCTGTTCGGCACCCAGAAATTTGTACTCAAGTCCAATGTAGTTTAGAAACTTTGATAATCTTAGCTCTTAAAATTCATAGTAATTCAGAACACTAAAAATTTCTTGCCTTCTGAGGAACCATTGGAAATCTCAGATATGGTTTTATTGGCTTTAGTATCATTTTAAGATATTTTAGTGTGTCCTTACTTCAAACACATTTTTGAACCTCTTTTTTCAATATTAGGCATAGCTCAGGGTCAAAAGCCAAATCATCTTGTACAAATGCTCCTTGACTCTACCAAGTCCTAATTCATATTAATTGAAACACATACGAAGTTGAAATTATCAGAAGTTGAAAATACTTTAGTACGCTGGACCTACTGAACATCATTGCTCGGTAACACAACCCAAAGTAGAGTAGCTCCTGCGAACTCCAGCTCACAGCTGCTGCTCAGCATGTGGTCTGGTTTCTACTGAATGCTCATCACCTTTGTACCATCATTAATATATATATATATGTATTTATATATTTATATATATTTTTTAAAAGATTGCGAGATTCTGACTACAACCTCAATTTCTACTTTTTTTTTTTTTCACCACATATCAGGCTTGAAGCAATTGTTGCCAACATTTCAGTTGGAGTTTAAGTTATGTAGCAAAAACACCCTGACCAGTAGTCCACCAGAAATGTTTGCTTCTCTTCATATACAGAAGAACTGAGGCTAACAGATCTCCGGGTTTCCAGTCCCGCATTTCCCAGTCCTCCTGGAATTAAGTGTGGCCATATCATTGAGCTCCAACCACAGTATCTGAGTAGAAGCAATGGTGCCACTTTATGTCGGACTCATAAAGTTCCCCAATGGGATGCGCCATTTTTCTCTATCTTGTTATTGGCAGTCTAGATTGGAGAGGACTCCTGGAGTAACCTTGGAAGCTGGATGTTAAAGAGAGCAAAGATCCTATCAACCTTGGTACCTGAAGAACTATAAAAAGAAACAATGACTCAATATCTTCACGCATTCAGTGATGCCAGCAGAACAAAAATGTAATCTCTGACAATATATATGTGAGTCTCTTTGCTAAAGGTTAACCTATTCTAGCCAATACAGATAATATCACTTTTGTGCACATGTCAACTGCATTCCTTTTCAGATATATAAATGATGCTTAATGGATAACTATAACTTTTCAAATGTGTACTCAAAAGCATAAGATATATTTTAAATTACTTCTAGATTTTTATAGTTTACCATGATCTTTCAGTAATGAATAAAGCAAAACAGTTGAGATAGACTCTTCCCTAAGAGAAGCATCAACCTTTTCTGAAAATTGATTTGTGTTCAACATATTGCCACAGTTGGCAGCTCCATATTCTCACGAAAGACCTAAAACAGGCCTAAAAACCTCAGGGCAGCTATGGACTAAAACTGTCTAAACCCTGAGTTAAAATTTTCCTTCTTTTAACTGGATTACCTCAGGTATTTGTTACAGCAACAGAAACCTGACTAACAAACACATGGTCCAAAGTAGAAACATTCCTTTTGGGAAGGGAATGACTCAGACTAATTGGATTTTAAGAGATTCATTCTGATAGAAAACAGTAGGTCAGTGACAACTTAGCTAATAAATATGTAATGCTAACAACTCCTTCGTCATGTACCTTCCTTCACAGAGTATAACTTTTTCTGCAAGTTATCTCAGGCTGAACCCACATGAGTTTGACATTGTTGCTCAGATTTGACTTTCTGGTCATTTTCTCCTGATTAGCCCATTTCCTCTTCTGGTGGGAAAGCCCAAAATGCTTTACTATTCAAGATTCTTTTTATATCATGTGTCTGTAGTTTACCTTCTATTTTTTTTTTTTTTTGGCAAATTTCCTACACAAAATTGGAAGGAAAATATTATATTAAATAAGGTGCTATATTTAAATTTAGCACAGCATAGATCTACAGTAGATATAATAAATAATGGTACCTTTTCTATTTTGGTCCCCCTTTGTATATGTCATTAATGGTAACTCCAATATGATTTCATGACTATAGGCAGTCTTTGTAAAATAGGTTTTAGCTGGTTAAGGATTCTAGAGTTCCTTATAATTCCTTTATGTACCAATATAATTTAATATTCAATTTGGTGAAATGATGTGATTGTATTCCACTGAGCATGGTGGGGCACAACTGCAATCACAAAACTCTGGGAGTCTGTGGTAGGAGGATCACAAGTGACTTATCAAGACCACATCTCAAAATACAAAATAAAAACGAGTTAAGAATGTAAAACATGTTTATAGCGGCACAGTTTGTAATACCTAGATCTTGGAAACAGCCCAAAGGCCCATCAACAGATGACTGGGTAAAGATGTGCGGTTTTTTAATACAGAGTACAACTCTGCCATAAATAACGATAAGCTTGAGATATTTCTAGGTAAGTGGATGCACCTTGAGACCATACTCTTAAGTGAAATAAATCAGACACACACTTTTAAATATCACATTGTTTCTCTGGTGTGAGAAACAGAAAGTGTAAATAAGGTGTAAAATGTATTATATTGGGAAAGGGAAGAAACTGTTCAAATAGGAAGGGAAACATGGGAAGCGGTGGAGGAAAGGAACAGAGGGACAAGAGAAAAAAAGAATAGAAAGAAAAAATGGACACAAAGCTTTTGTAAACGAGGGAGGAAGGTTGGAAGGGAGGAGAGGGGAATGGGAAAAAAAGAAGCAGTAAGACATATCATTACAGGTACAAATTCTCTATGATGAATGTTATCATTATGTATATCTAAAATGTACCATAAAAATAAAATTTAAAAAAGAATGTAAAACAGAGAAAAAGTCCTGAATTCAGTTCTCAGTACTGCCACCAAAAAAGAAATTTTTAAAAATTTAAATACTGGAATATATCCACTTATTTTTTACTTTATTTAAAATGCATTTAATAGTTTATATCATTATTATAAGCCTCAGTTATTATACAGAAATACTCAAATACTTGCAAGAACTAATGGAAGTCCAGAAATTTGCTTCTGAACTAATGACTCTAAATTATTTTTCTGTACTTCTCTCTTTTACTGTTTATTTCATTACTAGTGTTGTTTGATTTTGTAAAAGTATTGATTCTGATTTTTTTTCTTTAATTTGCATTTTTTTGTAAATATTTCTCACATCTGTCATCTCTGGTCTTAGTTTGCCTGGCTATGGCTGCTCATGTTTCCACTTCTATTATTATTTCTAATTTTTTGTAATCTTGTAAAGTAAATAACTAAATTATTAAACCTGAGGCTAAAATATACATAAATAAGATATGAATGCAAGTCTGAAATATTTATCTGAGAAATTATATGAGCTTTTGGTATAGGGAATTTGGGACATCTACCAAATTTGACTACCAAAATTTTTGTTATTGTTCTTATTGTATAGATTCTCAGTAGAAATCCAGAAAATTATGGTTTAAAGCCAGGATTCTGGGAAGGAAGTATTTACTGTAATGTTAATAAAACAGAAACAGTAGGCAACAGAGACACATGAAGATAATCAAAAATGGAAGATATAAGATTATGTTTTTTGCATAATTCATCTTGCTATTTTACAACTCAAAACTCTGTACTATACTCAATACATTTAATCTGTAAGTGTGAAGATATTTTTGAAAGGCATGAAGTAATACTATAATTTACAAATCATTTTTCATGTATAGATCATATACAATGAAAATATTCCTTGAAATTTTCTGTTTAATCTAGTGCTTTTTCAGAAGAAGTTTTCTCAGTCAACAAAAGCAATTTTACTTCCTACTGATCATAAAATGGTTTCCTTTGAACATGACAAAGCAATAGGATATAAAAACATAAAATACAGTTATAGCATATTTCAAAATGTTAACACCGATTATAACCATTTCAGTTTGTAAAATATGAGTCAATGAAATCACGCTATTGAAAACTGTTCTTAAAAACATTTTATAAACTCCTATTTTAATGGAGTAGACTGCAAACAGTGATTCAAAGTCTAAATTTGAAGTCTACTTAACAACAAATTCATTATATTATAAAATAAAATTTTATACAAGAATTTAGTTAGGACATAAATTATGAGGATGCCAAGTGTCTTGTTTGGAATTGACATTTTCTGTTGTAATTTTGTTCATTTATTTTTAAATTCTTTTTTGTTTTCACTGGAAAGAAAATGAGATGCTCAGATTTAACCATTTAAACACCAAAAGTGTTTAAATTGCTTTGTTACAATAAAACTACATGTGTGCGAAAATTTTTTTTAAAAGAAGGTAAGTTATGAAAGTATTTCCTCACTATTATTAATGTGGAATTCTTATTATATCCTTAGCCAAATATTTCTACAATATATATTTTAGCAACATATATACAAAAAACAATTGATTATCAAAGATAGAAATATGATGTGGATAACTAAAAGAGCAGATTGTCTTAAACTGGGCTAGTTTTGCATCACTCACATGCATATAATCATGACTTGACCATTTAATTTATAGATATTTTCAAATATAATTATAATATAGCATTGTAATAATTTAGTGAGAAACTATCTGAAAATTAAAAAATAGAAAGAGCTGGGATGTTGCTGAGCTGTAGAGTATTGCCCAGCCTGAGCAAGGCCCTGGGATCAATCCTCAGTACCCCCAAATAAGATAAAATAAGATAAGATAAAAACAATTCTGAAACAGATTTTCCAATATCAAATAGTAATTTTCCCACTTTATACCCCTATTTTAAAAGTAATTATGAAGAGTTCATTATGTGCCAGACATCAGGCTAGAGTTTGTACGTATGTACATAGTCCTTACACTCATGGAGCATCCATTACTCAAACACATAGAAATGCACAACATCAGCAGAACACAGAATGCCTCTCAGGAGAAGGAGCTCAGGGCGGGTGTTCTAAGGAGCGAAGACCTGAAGAAAACAGAGGACTCAGGGCCTATTTATTTGCTTTGTGGCTTTAGAAAAGCTACTTAGATTAAGTTAACTTTAGTTTTCTTGTTTGAACAATGAAAAGTAATGTTATTATGAGAATTAAATTACACTGTGCTTATAAATCACTTTAATATAACACCTAATGTATAGCAAATGCCAAACATTTTCATGAAGACAGTTCCTTAAACTCTGTTAGAATTTGTCATTGTTTCACTAATAATCAACATCTTAACTGAAAATTACCAGATAGGATCCTAGATCTCACCAATATTTGCAATAATTTATCTTCAATAATACAAAAAATAGTATTTTGAAGAACTGGGCATGGTGGCCTAGGCCTACAATCGCATCACTTAGAAGGCTGAGACAGAAGAATTGCCCCAAATTCCAGGCCTGTCTAGGCTACATGATGAGTTCAAGGCTAGCTTGGATTACACAGGCAAACCCTGTCTCACAAACAATAGCAATGATGAAAATATTTATGCCATAATATTTTTAATAAGATAGTAATTTAAATTATATTAAATTTCCACTTTTCTAAGTCAAAAAATGGTAAAAATTAGCAGTCCACATGGTGCAAGACAAATATTAAGCTATAATTAGTCTCATTATGAAGACTAAATTCTATCAATATTTGCATGAAACTTGAGGCAAGCACTAATTCATATAGTGACTCATTTCAGTTTTTCTTTTTTATTTACTGTTTTTATAAAAAGGCCAAAAATGTCTTTGTACTAAATTTGCTTCAGACTTTAGAGGTCAGCTTTAGAAATTGTTTTACTTCACTGTATGACCAAATTGACAAATTATTTGTGGCAAGATAATGTGAAGAAACAGCCTGAATTTTCTTTACAAATTTGGATTGAACTGGTAAAAACACTTTAAAGAAAGTTAGAGACAGTCTAAACATAGGGAACTTGCCTTATAATGTCTCTTTTTTCAAATAATTAGGGGAAATGATTATCCCCTCATTATTCTGACCCCAGCAAGTTCATCTATCTTTGTGTCTCCAGACATAAAATGTAACTGAAAAAGGAAATCTGAACAGAAAAATCATTTGGCACATTGAGTAATCATGCAGAGAAAAGTCCAGTTAGATAAACAAAGACTTTTACTGAAGATGCTAATGATTTGTTGTGGTTAGTATCTAGATGTTCCCCCAAAGCCTCATGCACTAGGTGGGGATATTGGGAGGTGACTGGATTGCGGGGGTTTGATACTCATTACTGGATTAGTCCACTGATGAGTTTATACCTGGGTGTGATGCTGGGAGGCGGAGCCTGGTGGGAAGTTGTGGGTCTCTGTAGCCATGGCCTGGAAGGGCACACCTCCCTCCTTTCTCCCCTGATCTCTTGTTTTGATTGGTGATAATTCAATCTTTAAAGGCCTAAAGCTTTTAATATATTTTATCTTCATATTATTTTAGTTCTTCTCTGGCTTACCCTTCTAACACTTAAACAATAAAATAAATTATTTATCTCTTTAATTTAAAACTATTATTCGATCATTTTACAAGATGAATCTGTTAACACCAGGCCTCATCTTTCAGATTATCATCATCTATTTTGATCTTACTTCATGTTTTTCTCATAATCTTTAGTGTAGGATATCTACAGCACTGTATTTTATTCCTCCATGATTGGAGTTCTCTAAGATTCTTTAGTGTGTTCTTTAATACTTTCATATAATATATAGGAGACTACAGAAGAACTGGAACAAGGCAGATGTGGTTTCAGTCCTTTACCTAGCTGCAAGCACTTGGTGTATTCCTCAGCTGTCTTGACATTTAATTTTCTCATCTGCAAGGTACATTAATTACATGCTCCAAGAGTTATGTTCAAAACTAAAGAAGACTTAGATAGACACTATAACGACTATTAGAACTGGACTACTTTTTAAAGGAAAAATGGGTACATTTTATTGATATTTACTTATTCTTTCTTTATAATCTGTTCACATTGAATCTATATCTTCCATATTCAAGAATTCTCAACAAGTAAAACTGGACAAGAATAAAAATGAGATTTTTTACATACCTTTATGTTAAACCATGATGTACTCCTGAGACATAATTCATATTCGGTAGCAGATATTTTCATTAGATAGGTAGACAGATAAATTTTTTGTGTGTGTGGGTGGGGCGGGGGAGAGAGTCAGAGATGGAGAGAGAGAGAGTCAGAGACAGAGAGAGAGATTTAACTTCTAAGTTCTCCCCAGTAATAAATTAATACAAAGTCTGTATCAGGGGCATGTAAAATGATACAGACATTAGCCTGGAAACTAGTGAAGTTTCCCCGAAAGCTAATACACTTACTGAGTGACCAGCCATACCACTTCTACATACTTACACAAAGTTATCAAAATTTATGTTCACACAAAATATTGTATGTGCATGTTTATAGCAATTCTACTCCTAATCATGCAGGCTTGCAGAAAAAAAAAACTCGAATCTTCTTCAAAAGGTGAATGGTTGAACAAATTGTGATAAATTAACATAATTCCATTCATTGTGATTGAAAATAAAAAAATCAAATCAACTACTTGGATCACAGTGGAGTAAATTGTCTTAAAAGTTTATTTATTGTATGATTCTATTAT
>PVJO010018219.1:32500-37292 GCA_004026905.1 Hystrix cristata | reverse complement strand
TAAAGACAGCATGGTACTGGCAAAAAGACAGACCTGAGGATCAATGGAATAGATTGGAGGATACAGAAACAACCCCAGGCACACTCAAATACCTCATCTTTGACAAAGAAGCCAAAAACCCTCATTGGAAGAAGGATAGCCTATTTAACAAATGGTGCTGGAAAAATTGGCTAACCACATGTCGAAAATTAAAACTAGAGTTTTTATATTTCATAATCTTATCACTATTATTAGCATTTACTTCTTTCACTGCACATATTTGTAATATGTAGAATCAAAGCCAACAGACAAGAACACATAAGTGGTAGACTGATAAGTGTCTCCACACCATCAGTCCTGTGTAATTAATGTTTTATGGTGATTCAACTTTAAGTTAAATTTAACAGGCTCGACAGCGATGCCGAGATCAACACTAGAGTAGTCATCGCAGGGGATAACTTGCATAGAAAGAAAAGGTGTCACATTTAAATAATTTCATCTTGAGTTCATCTTGAGAGACAACAACCGTACTTACAGAACTATTCCCTACTCATACGTCACATTTACATTATGCTCAGAGCACATTTATTTTGAAGATGGAGTACGGTCCTCCAGTGATCAGACTTTAAGACAGATTTCAAATGTTAACTTTCCCTAACCGCATTCCCCTGGGGACAAAGACAGAGGGTAGGAAGTGAGTTTTCATTGATTACATAAGTTATTTTCAAACAGAATTTTTCTGTGATGCATATTGCAGATCATTTCAAATGTGCGATGCTACCTCCCAGTCAGAATGCTGCTCTCCTTCTCCATTGCCTCAGTGCCTTTTGCTAGCTGCTCAGATGTCCACGTCCTTGAGGGAGAAGAGAACCGGCCAGCACTGGGACAGGGCAGGAGAGTGCGATGGCTGCCTTCCATCCATCGAGGAGCTTTAGAGAGCCCCGGGGTACTCTGTCCACAGTGATGCCTGAAGCGGAGGCACACAGCGGGTCTGTGGTCACTCTTTTGAACACATGTCTGCCATTGTGAGCTTTTGCAGATCAGTAGCGTGATGGCGGGAGACGAGGCTCCGAGCCCACTTCCTGGGATCCCCTCGGGTTCTACATGGCGTGTGTGCTGCATTAAGAAGCCTTCTTGTCCTCATCCTCTCCACACACCATCTCCCTGAGCGGCTTTTCCCCCACTTTTAACTAAATTAGGGGGAGGGGGTCATTGGGCCGATGGCTCACCGTAAAGACAAAGGTTCTTATCCATAGACAAGGGAAGCAGTACTGTGGTCGTGTTAAAACGTGGGTGTACCATATCCCAAGATGCAGTCTGGGGAAATAGTTTTCAGGAAAAAGCAGAATAAAATTCTATATTTTAAGTATGCACATTTCCTCAATTTCTTGCTTGTCTGGGCATTGGTTGCTTTATTCAGTAGAATTCCACTGGCCTTTCACCTGAAGAACTTCCACGGGGAGATTCCGACCATAGGCTGGTTCTGGCTTGAATATTACGATTTTTTTTGTCTTTGTGTAAGTATTTCAATAAGAATTATTTAGAGAAGTTAAATTGTTGTTACCAGACAGATGCTATTTTCCTTTTTCATCATTGACTTCTAAGCTGTATAGCTATCGCTTAGCATCCTATACATGACGAAATCTCCCTTCCCCCACTAGGGAGTACTCTGTGGGGAACCAGATGTTAATAATCCAAACCAGCATGACAAAGAGGAAGATCAAGGCTTGTATTATATAAAGAGGCGATTCAGCAAGGAGCATTTAATCCAGGCACGCTTTGAGCTCCTGGGTCCTGTACGAAAACACTCTCAGCCTTGTGTGTTTGTGGGGATCGACCTTGTACGTGTACGGTCAAGGCGAGGTGGCTCAGGCACATCGAGGTGTGGTTCCTCGTCACAACGGGTTTGAAATATTTCCCTGGAGAGAACAGATTCATTTGAGAAGAACAGTCATATCACCCGCTAAGTGCCCGATGGATGATCCAGGTGGTTGGTGGCTCAGGACACAGGGAAAGGCTACGCACTGCAGCTTTGAGAAGCCTCCTGAGGAAGGAATGGGCGGGGCGTTTAGAAGTGAAGATGTTCTTAGATAACCCATGAGTCAGCATTGCAGAGGGACCATGAGCAAGCGCCAGAAGCAGGAATGGGGCAGAACATTGAGAGGTCGTGGCATAGGTGGGCTTGCGAAGCAGAGGGGCGTTGTGTCAAAGAGATGTGACAACTCTAATGACGTAAGTGCATAGTGATCAGTAGAGCCAGATAGGGGCTAACGTGGAGGTCATAAATCTTGAGACATGTCAGACCATCTGGTAAAGTGATCCTCCATCTGGGCACTTATGTTTTAAAATGTTCATTGTCAAGGTTTTCTTAACTCCTGGAATTTAGGTTGACCTTTTTTGTTCCTAAGAAAAGCTGAAAGGAGGAGGCCATGTAACATGGGATCTCCTGGGTTGTTATTTAAATAGTGATTTGTGTCATTCCTGCAACTAAAATGTCTTTTTTGAAAATTACCAAAAATAACATAAACATGAAATTGTATTCCTATCTATGCAATCAAATAGTTTTTCCCTGTTGTCTTAACTAAAGGTTTTGAAAAGTTAGGCTTCTTGTGAATAAACCAAGCCCCAACTGCCCACTGAACAGAGCAATAAGCCATCCTCAAACCCAGCGGATGGCAGCGCTCGCCTCGTTGCCCTGTGGCGTTTAGGCGAAAAGGTCCTGAACCAGAAACACGTGACCACCATTCCATAAATCGGCACTTTAGTAAGTCCTCTGCCGTGCAGAAAGCTTCAGAGCAGTTAGGCTACTGGATCGTGCACGGCGAGTAGAAGTTCAGCCACAGAAAGAGACAGCGGGCTTTCCAGATAAAAGGAGCATCAAGACAAAAAAAAAAAAGCAAGGAATCTACAAAGGTCACAAAAGGTCATGGTGAGCAAATGCAAACAAAGACACACAAGCACTTGTGTTTGGCAGAAGTCTTAGAGTCACAGGGAGGCGTTTCGGAGATGGAGCAGAGAGACCGTGTTGTGAAGAACTGCTGAGCACTCATGGAGTGATTGTGGAAAATGGTTTTCAAACAAATTTCATACTAAGTTACACTAATATTCACTGTAGAAAAGGATCATGGTTTTGTAGAAAATATAAATGATAAGTTCTTGACTGGCTAAAAGTTTGGAGTCTATAATGGGATTTGTAGGACGTAGTGACTTGATGCCCGTGGCGTGAAGACCCCAGATGTTAGAGTCTGCATCATCCCGATGGGCCAGATTAAGCTGCAGCAGCAAATGACTTCAACATCTCAGGGGCCGAAAGTCACCGAGGTTCCCTCTTCACTGCAGTGACGTTAGGTGGAGCAGCGCAGTGTCTTCATTGCAGGACCCGCGCTTTGGGGGCTGGTGTTGCGGCCGAGGGAGAGGAGAGCAGCGAGAGCGCACGCTGGTTCCAGTTTCCAACAGAAGCCACACACGGCGCCCATACACACCTTCCTTGGCCGAAGCGGTTCCCGGGGGGCAGCCTGCCCGCCAGGCAGGGACACGCAATTGAGTCCTCTTCCAGGGAAAGGCAAGAAATACACAGTCCCCCGTGCTTTCCCTTCCATGTCACCAACCAACCACAGGCAACAAAACTCCCAAAGTTTGGAATGTCTCAAGTAATTCGTTCATATTTTGTGTTTAGATCCAGTCTTCACGTTAAGGTCCTCAATGTGTTGTTTTACAACAGAGACAGTTCTGCTGTGAGACAGAGACATGCACGTCCTTAAAGTTCATTTAAAGCTGTTAAAGCAGCTCTTTTCTCCTTCCGCCTTTGCTGATATTCAAGAAATAGCTGTCTAGCGGAACACGGTGCTAGATGCTTCTAAATACATTATCTCATTTAATGTGCAGAACTTCGAAATGTATGCTGAGTTGAAAGTCAGGAAATGTAGGTGGCTGTCTGAGAACAAATGGTTAGGCAGTGAATTCTGATTGATTTTAGGAGGACTACACAACCATAGGTATATCTGATGTTCTCGTGGAATTTTTGAATTAGATTTGAAAATGTTACACTTGAAAGTAGTTCTTGAAGGAATTATTTGACACCATTTTTGTTTCTGTGTTTAATTATTACATAGCTCATGTGTGAAAGTCAGAACATATAAACACAGGGATGCACTTTAACAAGGACAAATTGAATTGTTCCTGGTATTCTTTGTGCCGTTTAACACTTTCTTTCCTCATATCACTATTGTATACGGGAATTTTAGTACGTCATCAGTCCTTCATGTCCTGCCTTGTGGTTCCCATGCATCGAAACTATAATGATAAATCTACTTTGATAACATGACTTTGAATGTTTAGTGGCACCTAAATTTATTTAAATTAATGACTTTCACCCTGTGGACACGTAGAACTTGACCCTGTGTCCTCCAGGCTTCTGTCCTGCGACTCACTGTTGTGGCACAAACGTCCCTCATGGTTACTGCAACCTCATTTCCTCTTTGCTAAGACATCTTTCTCATTGTCAGAGTACAACTTGAGATTCACCAGGTGAAACTCCTTCTCGTGTTCGCATCTACGCTGTCTGGACCAGGCACACAGGCACATGTATATTTGAGAGGGTCTTGTCTCCCCAAGAGTGTCCTGTATTAATGTCTCTGTTCACTTACCTACTTGCTCGTGTAATTAAAAATAATAAACACTGCAGTATCCCAGGCACAGTGGTGGGCTCTAGGAACAGAGCAATGTCCAGACTGATAGGACAGATTTTTCAGGGAGAGAGAAAGGTTACCGAGTTCTCTGTGCTCCTCCACAGTGTCATTTGTAATGCTCCAGC
>PVJO010018219.1:0-27500 GCA_004026905.1 Hystrix cristata | reverse complement strand
CTTTCTTAAGAAGTCTGTTGGTCCTGCAATAGACATGGTTTTGCTTGTGTAAATAGTAAGTTGATAACATAGAGTGTGGCCTTTCTGATGTTTTGTTTGACCCAAAAGCAAAAACTTATCAATCTATAGGGAGAGGGACACTTCAAGGCAAAGTAGTCTTGAGCTGTTTGTTTGTCCTTTACCAAAACATCTCATCTCTTTGGCTCTAGAAATCCCCAGGACAGTTCGACCCTTGATGTGCGCACTCTGCCCCGGTCCTCCGCGCCCGCGGTACGGCCCTTCTGTAGGTTCTCTTCCCCGTGAGCCCTGTGAAGCCTCGTGCCGCTCCTTGCTAACTGCTCGCACTTTCCCTCTCAGGCTCCATCACTTTAGAATGTGTGCTTCTGTGCCTGTTCTGACAAAGGTTGTCATTGTTAGCTCCAAGGTTACTTTGTGCTGATTTTCCTTTTTAAGTTTTTTTTTTAATTTTTATTAGCCCATGTTTGCAGCACATAATGGTTACATTCATCGTGGGGAGTTGGTACATGCATATAATATATCTTAATTCTTTTTACTTTCTCCTTTTTCTCCCCTCCTCCATCTCTTGGACCCCCTCCAATTTGCGAAAGATCTACATCCCTGATTCCTGTTATCTACCTTTTATTTTGCTATTTAAATTGTTTGTACTTCTCATTTCTCATATAGGAGAAAACACGTGATATTGAAGGCTGTATATTTGATTTATTTCACTTAACAATATGGTCTAAGAAGTTGCTTTTAGACAACTAATCTATTGAGGATTTTTTTAAATACAGGATGGATTGTATTTTATGATACCTTTTTTAAAAGTTGGTGAAGTTGATCATTTTTATTTTCTTTTTTATATAAATTTTATTGGTACACTTTAGATATACATAATGATCATATTCATTGTAGCAGTTTTATACCTGTACATGTTATATTTTTATTTTCTTCCCCCCATCCCTTCCCTCCCTTCTGAATCTGATTTGCTCTATTTATACAACAGGCTTACTTTTATAATTTTATTTCAAAAGCCACTTCTCTAATATAAGAATTTTCAAAGTTTCTATTTAGGAAAGATCATAAGAACCCTTGTGTATATAAAATATTGACTTTTTAAGAATATTTTTAATTAACAGATAATATTTTAGAAAGGAGATTCTAAAATATATTGGATTAAGTTTTCAGAATAATTTGTAAGATCGAGAGCTACATTTAAGGTAACTGAGTGATAATTTTGTCATAAATGTACACTTTGTGTCATTCTTAAATCACCCAAACTTTGCCCTCCATAGAAATGTGAATTTTGAGCTGTGTTGGCGGAAGCAGACACTCTCACTGTCCTGTGTGTTACTCTAGTGCACACTATTTCCATGCTGTGATTCCCAAGTGGGTTGGGAAGCAGCTGTGAGCCAGGTGAAGTTTCCCTAGGGAACCATCAAGGAAGGCGAGGCTGGTCCTCTCCAAATTGACATCCCTGTAAAGTCTTGGAACGATGCTTATTCCAGGGACTCTCTCAACTCCTGAGCAGAACTAATGTTGTCATTGATATATTATTCAAGATGAGAAGTCACTTTGATTTTTTTTATTGATACACTGTTTTAATGTTTACAAATCTGCCTATTTTTAAGCAGTCATTTTGTTTTTCTCTCAGTCTAGTGAAATTTGTGACATGCCATCATGGTTGACATTGTAACGAACCAGAATAGAACTCTGATTTCATTTCAGATGATACTGTATCTGTGACCCAGGTAGGGCCCATTAGAGACCCGAACCAGATCAAAGGACACCTGTGTAAACTGCTGGCCTGTCTCTGCTACTCAAACGCTTAGAAACTTCTGCTGGTTTAGCAGTCACCCTAATATAATGGCGTTGACCTTGAGCCTCCGGGACACTTGAAGACTGTTTAACTTACTGTGTTCACACGGCCCCAATCGGTACTGCATTCCTAGGGAGCCAGTGTGGCATCCTTCAAAAAGTAAGCAGATAAATAAATATGTTTTCCAGTAATTGGAACACAGGGTAAGCAGTTGGCATTTATTAATTTCTTTCATTTCTTCTACACTGTGGAATAAAACACCAAGCATATTGATAATTGTTCCAACAAATCCATGAGTCCTATTATCAGTAGAGCGCAGAGACCTTAGCATCAGGGTGAGAAATTAATAAACACTTGAGGATTTATTGATGCTTGCTTTATTTATTGGATTTGCCAATGATTGGCTACAAATGGAAGAATATTACACAAGAATACTGTAATTTATTAGACAATGCCTTCACTACCTAGATATTTGATTTTGGCTTTTGTATACTCAGACTTTTTCTTCTATTGATATAATGGACTTTCTTATAAACTTTAGTTCTATAAGTAATATTTTTAATTAACACCTGATAAGGCATTGAATGCTCTTCACATTGAATAATAAACTGATAGAGATATTATCATTTTATGAACTCATTAGCAGTCTGCATTTAGTCACTGTTTCAAAGTTTTTGACACACAAAATTCTTAATTCATTTAGCTAAAAGGTGTGCCTGTGCACATGTGATTTTGCACGTGATTTTGAAGTATTCTCGGACCCACAGAGGTCATTTTGGACTGTCATTGTCAGACATTGTAGCGAGGACTGTATATGACAGTCTTGAGCAAAGTTGGGAAACATCCCTGTCCAGTTACCATCTAGGGAAGACGAACTCCACATGACCCTTGTCACTATCACTTTGGGTCGTCACATGGCCCTTCTGGAATGTATTCTTTGTACATTGATGTCCCTGACGATAGCTGGGAGATGGAGATGTTGGTGTGGCCGCCCACAGCCTGACATCCTTGGCATCATCCCGGCCCTCGTGGAGAGTCCCACGACCAGTGCTGTGATGGCTGGCTTCTCCCAGGCAGCTTTGCCGCTCATACTGACAGTGATGTTTCCACCTCAGCTCTCAGCCTTGGGCCGTTCCTCAGGACACTGTGATCAGGGTGGGACAGAGGGGTCCCTCAGTCTGGGCAGGTCCCTTTGGCCAGTGGCTTTCATCCTGATCCTTAGACCATTTTGGCACCAGCCCCCTGGGCCACACAATCCCAGGAGGCTGACCCAGGACCCCACCCAGTCTGCTTTCCCTCCCTGCCGTCAGATCTTTGGCCCCAGTCTCGTGGGTCACCCAGAGCATAGTGGAGCTGCTTGTTATTGGACAGCCCAAATGTGGGGACACTGAAGTAATGTTCACCTTTGCTCCCTTGGGGTGAAATCCTGAGGGTAACATTTGAGTGTCCACCTTTCCCATGAGAGGGAATTGTGTTGGGAGCCGTGGTTACCACAAGAGTTTATATGCATATAGAATTTTCCTATGTTCCAGCTAGAAACCTGGAAAGATGAAGAATATCAAACTGAGAACAGTTAAATACAAATGGAAATGAATGTTTCAGTAGATTCAAATATAGGTTTGGGTTTAAAAATTAAATCAGAAATAACAAAGTTTGTGTATCCCAGCCCAGTGCTTACTGTTAACACAGGCCCTCGGGTATGCCCCGGTACACACAGACTCTTTCCTAATTCAGGCCCAGTCTCTACAGACGATTAGTTTGTGTTCCAGCTCATGCTGGATTAGAAAATGAAGCACTTGTTGGCCATAGACTCTGCAACAGCAGAACATAAGCAGCCCAAATCTAAACCCAAACTCAAAACCAAACAAATGAACAACAACAACAAAAACTAAAACAAAACTAAAACCCACTAAAGAAATAAAA
The DNA here is from genome assembly GCA_004026905.1 of Hystrix cristata. Lineage (NCBI taxonomy): Eukaryota > Metazoa > Chordata > Mammalia > Rodentia > Hystricidae > Hystrix > Hystrix cristata. Next base: position 23,758 of record PVJO010018219.1, on the reverse strand, counting down.
ATATAAGTTTCACATCCTTAAAGAGTAGAGTGACAGCTGGATGTGGGGGGACACACCTGTAATCCAAGCTACTCAGAAGGCTGAGGCAGGATTGCATGTTCCAAGCAAGCCAGGGCAAGAAGTTTTAAAAAGGCACTGGGATGCAGCTCTGTGGTAGAGCACCCCAGGTTTGATTCCCGATACCAAAAACTTTTTAAAAATTAAAAGTGCAGAGTGACTGTATCAGTAAGTTAATTACCCTTTGAACACATTTTTAATAAATCAATGTGCATTTCAAATGGCTCTGTTCTCTGACCTCAGTTTAAAGAGGAAAAAAGGAAATATTTTACAGTTTAACAAAAGTCTCATTAAATAATGGTCAAATGACAACTTTTGGCCTTTAACAACTTTAACATGGTAACGAATACAGATCAAACAACACAGACGTGGATTACAAATAAATGAAGCTTGCCATAGTCCCGATTTTTGCCCACTTCCTTCCTGACCACCATTCATTGAGTCAACACAGCTTCCGGGCGGGCACCGAGCCTGCGGGAGTGAGGCGGCCTCAGTGCCGCGTGTCGCCTGGGCCTTTTCCTGCTGTTTTCCTTGTGCGGGGGTTGACCTGGAGAGTCTCATCCACTGGCGTTGTGGCTGTGAATGTTCCTGCTTGCAGGAAGGAGTACACAGCCTGGGGAGAGGCATGTTTCTTGGTGGCAGGACCAGAATGCCCGGCGATTCGTGCCCGCAGAGATGCTCCATTTGGATGAGTTTTGGGATCTCGCCTGTTGATAACTTTGATTCTTCTTACATAAACACTGAGGACCAGGCAGCGATAGTTTTTCCAGGTCTTGTGATCAGATGTGATTTGAATAGCTTCTTTCAAGTCTTCTTAGAAATGTTTCTGAACTGGTAGGTTAGAAATTGGTGCAAAATAAAAAGCCCTGCCATTACCAACCCTGGATGCCGTTCTTTCTGAGCTATGTGGCAGAGAGTGGAATTTTTGTGTTTCCCTCTGTAATTTTGCTTCTTTATAACCTCTTTTGATTTTTCCTATATCCTCATCTAACCCCAGAAACTGTTATATTGGGGTTCATTTACTGATGCTTTAAAATACTCAATAATATTGAGACAGACTAATAAACTTAGAGCAAAATAATTGATCCTGAAGACAGGGAAATTCATCCAGATCCTAACTTTATGCACTTATTAATTTCCTTATAGGCTTCAGGGTCAGGGAAAGCTGAGTTCAGAAATAGCAACAATTACACAGCACGTGCAGCCCTCAGTCCTGCGTAGATCTGTCCTACCAGGAATGAAATGTTCAACAAACACAACTTGTCTCCCTCTTCCTTCTCTCCTGCTAATGATGACACGGGGAGGGAGAAGAGAGGTGTGGAAAGAATCGGTTCATATAAGGATGAGAGATATTTGTTAATGCTGGCATTGCGCTGTTTATTCTAATGCAATATACAGAATAAAGCAATAAAAAAGGTGATGGTAAATTATTTTCATAGCATAGAAATACATCCTAAAGCCAATAATGTTGTAAAAATAGTAAAATTAGCTTTAATTATGGGTGTGCAGTTTTACATTTCTAAAATACCAGAGAACTGTAGCATACTAATATATAAATATAATTATTTTAGAGTCACTTTGGCAGCACATATACTAGTCATGGAGAATAGAAAACAATTTCCTTATATTATAAAGCCTAAGACATATAGTAAAACATAAAGATATTGTTCTATTTTGTTTATTTATTCAAGAGGCAGTTCTGGCCCCCTTTCCTTGGCCAGGCCTTGGACCAGGCAGTGGACACAGCCGTGGACTTGGTCCTGCAGGAGGTTAGATTCTAGTAGGTCAGTCCAGATGACAAACACAAATGTGCACTAAGCATGACTTTTTTTTTTTGAATGATAAATATGGACAGAAATGAGGCAGAAGGAAAAATAAAACAGAGAAGCAGTCTGCAGCCCGGGGAGCATCATGAGAGAAGGGCGCATCTGAGAAATTCTCAAGGAGATAAATAGCTGACTTGGCAAGAGTGCCCAGTACCGGACGGAGATGCCAGAGGGTCCCGTAAGTAGCAGGCTGGAGGCCTGAAGCACAGCAGAGCACTGGAGAAGCCAGAGGGCGGGTGGAGAAGGAACTGGAGGGGCCTGCAGTGGGCACCAGAGTAGTCAGCCCACCAGGAGTCAAGGGAAGACAGTGTTCCCAGAAGACACTGCTCCCCTGGACTGGCGCTCACCCGGGAGGAGGCCCAAGAAGTGAGCCCTGGCTTTAGCCACACCTTTGGTGACAGTAACTAGTTTCCTTGGAACTGCGGCTTGAGCACCTACCAGGAATCTGCAGGCATCGCTGTCTCCACTGGGTTTGCTTGGAACGGAAGCGGGTAAATGAGAGCTGCTGGCCGGGGCCGGGGATGAGGGGTGTTCATTTACGATCAGGAGATGATGAGGTGTTTCATGCCACTGGCCATGGCCAGGGGAGACTGTAGGGAAGGGGGACGACTCGGGGTGTCCAGGCGGAGGGCTTGCCCTAAACAGCAGTGTGGTGCGTGGTAGGTGTGAGAGATGCAGGTGCATGTGTCTGCTTTGGTGTGCAGCTGGGACTGAGAGCTCTTCTGATGACGGCATGTTCTTAGTAAATGAGGAAACAAAGAGAACGAGGGGGACCTGGAGAGCCGGTGGGCTGAGGCAATGGATGATTCCTGGGGAACCATGTGACCTGTTGAACAGTGTTGGTCATGAATGCAGAGAGACAGCACGCTGTGCCTCCCTCAGCGGCCTGCCTCTATGTGTGCACACAGAGTAGGCAGGAAGTTGGGGTGAGCAAAGTGGAGTTTTGCCAGATTAACTGCGTGAAGCAACCGGGAGTGAAGAACTTTGAGAATATTTGCACAGAAGGGCTCAGGATGAGTGCTGCAGTGTTTAAACTGTGCGATCAAGAAGACGGAGTTGGACAATCAGGAAGGCGATGCCGAACAGTGTGCAAAAGGAGGCAAGGCTGGATTTGGGGTCATGGTAGTGCTGAAGAATGCTGTAGTGAAAGTCCTGGAAATGAACAGGAATGACAGGCACTGCGGCCTGAGAATGGGCCGCTGTGTTGTGCGGTTACACAAGAGAGCATCCCGGGGTGGCAGGGAAGCCTGGAGACTTGGTGGGAGGGAGGGAGGATGACAGGCCAAGCCTGTGAGAGGCCATGCGATCATCCTCTGGATAGTGTGGGTTTAAATTTAAGAATTGACTCAGACGTGGCACCTCAGAGGATCCAGAGCTAAGGTTCCAAGAGATGACGGCAAATGGCCTCTGAGCGTGAAGACTCCAAGTGGCCACCCCAAGCAGGGACAGCGTGAGGTTGAGTTCCACACGTTCAAACGTAGAGGAAGGGACCGAAAATAGTCTGCAATGAGAAGCCAGGACAGTGATTCTGCCTTCCAGGCACCTGATAGGGTTTTCCCAGGTGTGATTCAGCCTCCAGCCTAGAGGGTAGAAGCCAGGAGGCCAAAAGAGCCTCAGAGAAGATGGGAGGTGCTGAAGAGGTCACTGCCGCCCTCCTCTGAGGAAGGCTTGGAAGTGGTGAAGGGGTTAGTGTCACAGCTGCATGAGGTTTGACTGTGGGCATCCTGGGTTTCTAGGAAGACCACAGAGATAAGGGGCAGGATAAGATTAGTTCTGACTGTCCTCGAACTTGGAGAATGGTGGCAAGGTATGAATGAACCTCAGGGAGGAATAGGATGGAGCTGGCCAGGAGCACAGAGGGGCCTGGGCCCCTCACTCCTCTGAGGGTGACACGGAGCAGAGAGGCTGGGTGGCCTCTTCTGAAGCACCATATCTTTGGGGTCCCCTTGACTCTGTTTGCTGAGCACTGGGCTCCCGCTTGTAAACTAGCCCTGTGCATCTACCACGGGGGCATCTGGTTCCACATCTCCCTGCAGAGAGGGTCACCACAAATGCTCTTCCTTTAAGTTACTTTTCCTTCTGCCATAAAATGACAACGAAATATTATCCTGCCTTCTTTCAAGCAAGTGTATTTCGTGCACACACCTGCAAGAGCGACGCTTTGAGGGCATAATACAGGATGCATATGTGTGATCTCTTACGGATCCACAAAATCATGCGCCTCCTTTGCTCCAGCTCATTTCTTAAAATTTTTGTTAGTGCTTGTTTACAGTACATAGTGTTTCCCTTCCTTGTGTGGAGCTGGTGCTCGTACGTAACACATCTTAATTCCCTTTCTTCATCCCCTACCTCCCCCCATCCCATCTCTTGATCCCCTTCCCATTTGAGAAAGATCTAGCTTCCTTCTTCCTATTATCTATCTTTTGTTGTGCTCTTTGTTTACAATTTAGGTTTCTCCAACTTGAATGTCACACCCTACTGTCTTTAGCTTTCAGTGTACCCTTGCTCTTAACACACTGCATCATAGTATCGGTTTCTACAGTGTAGTCCTTGTTGGAGATTGTGTCCCACTGCCCGGCCTCTCTCAGCGACTGCCTACTATAAACCAAGTCACTTTACCATTGCTCAGAGATGCTTGTGGAGTTGAATTGTGTCCAGTATTTCAAATAAAGCCATCATGCACATCTTGTTAGTATGTGAACATCATATCGTACAAGTATTTGTAGGTGTGTGAACATCATATCGTACAAGTATTTATTGAAGTAAAAAAAAAAGCTGTGACTGAATAGAATACCTATAAAAGTTTTTTTTTTAAATGAACTAAAACAAAACAAATTAGCAATGTTATCTTTGTAAAAATTTTTAATAGATTTTTATTAATATGTATCTCAAATTGCACAAACTTACGGGGCATTACACAAGCTTACAGACCACAATACATTGTGCCTTTTGCTTATGACAGTGAGCAATGTAAACAACTACATAAATGAAGCATTAAGTTACAACTACATAAAGTTACTGTAGTACCTGGTGTATGTGTCACTGTTTTAAGTTTGGGTTATTAGGTTCTTATTTTTAAAATATCATTGTTCCTCTGGATTCCCATTCCCCTCCCCCTTTGCCCTCTTCTGCTTCCCTTGAACGCTTTGCCAATTAGCTTATCTCTAACCCTTTCCCTTTTTTTTGGTGCTGGGGATCAAACTTAGGGCCTTGCGCTTGCAAGGCAAGCACTCTAACCACTGAGCTAAATCCCCAGCCCACCCTTTCCCTTTTTGTATCCATTGTTTACCCTTTTCTTTTGTTTGTATTTTGCCTCACTCAAATGAGGGATATCATACGGTATTCAAGCTTGCTAGTCTGGTTTATTTCACTCAACATTATATTTTGCAGGTCCAACCATTTTCCTATAAATGACTCTAGTTTGTCCTTCTTTATAGCTGAATAGTATTCCATTATGTATAGACGCCACATTTTGTTTATCCAGTTACCTGTTGATGGGTATACAGGTTGCTTCCGGAATTTAGCTATTACAAATTGTGCTGCTGTAAACATTGTTGTGCAAGTATCTCTGTAGTATGATGTCTCTAGCTCTTCAGGAAACATACCTAGTAGGGGAATGGCTGGGTCTTATGGGATTTCTACTTTCAGGCTTTTCAGAAATCTCCCTACTGATTTCCGTAATGGTTGTACTAGTTTGCATTCCCACTAACATGTAGGAGGTTTCCCTTTTCACCACAGCCTGCCAGCATTTGTTATTGTTTGACTTCCTGATGATTGCGTCCTTTCTGGGGTAAGCTGGAATCTTAGAGTACTTTTAATAGCAATGTTATCTTTAACTGGCATGTTATATGTTACAAAACATGGTTATCCAGCGATAACTTCTTAGAGAAGGGTAAGCCTTGGTCCCCAGATTTGTCATTTGTTGCAAATAATTGAGCTTGCTTATCTTCTAAAATCCAAGAATAATTTATGAGAAAAGGTTTAATGTTGTAGGATTATCGCCAGTTTTTAAAATTCACCTCGGTTGTGATTTCATGGTGACGTATGCGTGGAAGAAGGCAGCTTCATCCACTGAACTGGATAAGTGCCCACCCGAGTAACCGCGCTAAAACTTGGAGAGTAGCAAAGGGAGGTTTTCTGGAGATACCCTTGCTCCCTGGTCGCTGGGCAAATAACTGTTCGGTGCCTCAGAAGACGATCTTTGCACCCCAGTTACAAGCTGGCCCAAGAAAACCAGGCTTGTCATTGCAGCTGTCAAGTGCGACCCGGTGGACGGCTTTAACGCGCCCTCCCCGGCCCGGAGAAGAGCTGAATGTGTCATGGAACAACAAGCAAGTATGTTAAATAACGTCGTGTCCAAACATTTCACTTTTCTTTGAAATATATGGATGCTTGAATGAACTCAAAGGGTCTCTGACACCAGGAAAAAAAACTTTAAATAGCAATTAAGGCATTTTTTATTTCAGCATATAAAGAAGACAAGGCAGTGTAATTAAGGGTGCAGCCTAATGCACGCATTCCGCAGCGCTAATAAAAACTTCCTGTTATCATCTCTATTTTTAAGAACGAAGAAGGCATTTCCTTCACGCACTTCACTGCTTCCCCTCGGCAGCTCTGTGCAGGCTGAGAATTTGATAATAACATTTCCAAATTGCAAAAATAAAAAGTAGGATGAAAATTTTAGTGAAATCCAAATTTCTCTATCTGTTAACCCAAAGGTTGAGTGCTGCAGCACTTGACCCGAGAGAGTTTGGTCCCCTTTTCTAGGACCCGAGTGTAAAGAATAAAGACAGCAGTTTTCTTCTCCTTTTTAAAAGAAGCCACATGTAATGTTCTCTGAGTTAAGTTTTACCATTCATAATGAATGCAGTCTCACCATTCAAATGCGACCATAAGTACACAGAAGATAAGAATTTAATTAAATGTAGATTAAAACCAAACAGGAAAACACACTAGCTGATAATTTTATCCCATCCTGTGGCCATATTTTTTATACTTCCTTCTTGTTCTTCTTTGGGCTATAGCTTATCAACATGCCGATAGTGCCATAACTCATTACATCTGATGGCGCGGCGGAAATGTGCAAGCTCCGAGCTTGGATTTCCAAGGCACTTAAAATGCAAAGCATGTAAATGTCTCTGTTAAATATACCGGTGTGGTAGCACTGGTGAGCAGGAGGTGATTCTGAAGGAAGCCTAGCCCTCTTACACCATGCATTAGTACTGCAGAGCAGCAAGTGGAATTTTCAAAGTGGAACCGATTCACATATTCACACATACGTGGCATGGCTGAACATTTTGTGGTTGAGCTCTTTTAGCATTGGAGAGTTCAAGCGATAGTCACCTGGCTTAGGTTATGTCAGTGTATGTAGAACCAGGCACACAGGCATTCATATCTCTTTGTGGGACAATGATGTGTTTTCTCATTGTGACACAGTACAATCACAATGTCTGTGCTTGAACAATGCTCTTATTAGCCTTATATAAAATTATATCCTATTATTTATTACAAATATAAAGGGATTGGGAAGTAGTGCCCATGCAATAGCAAAGATGAAAGATGGAAGGGATGAAGAGCTTAGTTATTAAGACCATTTGTAAATTTTGTTTATGCTTACTCTGTTTAAGTTTTTCTAAAATTATTTTTAATAATTGTAGGAATGGGGAATAAATAATTTACAACAATCTTGGTCATTGTAAAGGAAGGCTCTAGACCAAGGACAGTAATTTTAAATCCGAAAGAGAATATGTATTGGGTCTGTTAATTAAATTTAGGATAAGGGTTAGAATGTAAATGCATTCTTCCACGGGCATCCTTGATTTCTTAAGCACTGGTAAAGCATAACAGAGTCATTTATATACCTGCACTTCTTTATCTAAAACAAGAGCTTTGAAAACTATAATGGGTTATTTTTTTTTCCAGCAGGCATAAAATATAAAATATTGAAAGTCTTTGGAAAGATAAATTGGTACTTTCTGGTGTTTTGTCGTTTTGGTTTCTTTGCAATGCATTGTTTAGCTTGCACTAATGAATAGGGTTTTCCAGTTGAAAGTCCTCCTGAACATAATGTACAATTTTTGCTCCCTCATATAATTTTAAGGTTCCTGATGGTTCAAACTACTGCACTCATAGCGCCACTTTCTCTGCTGTAATTGTCACATGATCACATTGCACTTCAATTGATAAGATAAGGGTGCCTTGACCTAGCTGCAGATTTTGCTACTAGGAATAAGTTGAAAGGATTAACTGAATTTTCAAAGGTTCAGAAAACTTGAGCGTCTGTCTAAAGAAACAGTGTTGAATGGGGAGAACCTGCATATTCTTGGTACTGCGTTGCTTGGGAAAAGGGGAGTCCTAGAGAGGTGAACACTAAGGTGCCCTCAGTAGCTGGAGGGAGGTGTCGGCTTCCTGCGGCCTGCTGGGAACGTGGCTGAATGGATGTCGTAATTGCCGTCGCCTTTTTCTTCTGTCCCCTTTCCAGTATTAAGTAGTTTTAGTGGTCATGTTGCAAAAGAGTAAGACAAAATTATTGAGAGTAACATTTCCTATAATCACAAAGTTGAGAAGTACAGAATAGAGATACGTTTTTGGATTTTGGAAAAGTATATTAAAATGCTCGTATATACTTAACATTTTTAAACATAAAAATATGAAAAGGAAACTAGTCTGTATATATCTGTGTAATGTGTGGGAGGCAAAAGTATGAATCTCTGAAGCTCTCTAAGAAAATGAGACTGTGAAAAGGAAAAAGAAAGCAAGTCTGGCATGATATCTTTAAATGGTAAGTCTAATAAACAGAACCCCTTTATCAAAGATCAGTTTGGTGGCAGAAGGAGAGAATTGAGAATTGTTTCTATGACACTTGCATCACTCCCCCCCACCCCCCGGCTCTAGTCACCCTTAGATTCTTGTCCTCCTGAGGCCTCAGGGCCCACACACTGTGGAGAGCTCTCTGGGTCCGCCCTGGCCAGGTCAGGTTTGCTGCCCTCCAGCCGTGGAGCCCTTGGAGAGCCAAACCTGTCTACACCTCACCAAACACAGATGGGTCAAAGCCAACAAAGGTTGCTTTTGAGGATTGGAAAAGAATAAGGCAGAAGAAGAGAGAGTGAGGGAGAGATGCAGAAAAGGAAGGCGAAAAAAAGAAAGAGGTGTAGGAGGGAAGTGGGAGGAGGGAGTAAGGAAGGGAGGGAGGAAAGCAGAGAGGGTGTTAGCATCACGAAATATTCTATTCTGTGGTCTCTTTGTTAGGCTGCGTACAATGCTAGTTACAGAAAATTGGAAATTTGGACAAAATAAATACTGTAGGGGGAAAAATACAAAGGTGTAAATAGGTAAGATTTCTTCCTACAATGAGTAGCAATGGCAGAAAACAAAGAATAAGAAATTGGTATTTGGTAATGATCTGTCAAGGTCAAGACAGAGGAAAATCAAGTTTAATATTTATTGAATACCCACTCGTGTGTGTGTGTGTGTGTGTGTGTGTGTGTGTGTGTGTGTGTGGCTTCCTTCGGATGGAATTATCTGTACTTTACAAATTCAGAGTTTCGTGACCTTGCCCGCACTTCCAGAGTGGTGCAGCAATAGACGTTCATCCAGGTTACACACCCACATTTGACTCTGCATGTGTCCTGGCGCATCCAAGTCTGTAGTTTCAGTTCACTGCACTGTATTTGGTCAGTAATGGAATTGCTTTATTATGTGAATTATGTGAAAAATACCTTTCTCAACTCTCATGTAGTAAAAGTTTCTTTTTAATTGTGTGATTTGTAGGTACAACCGTGTTTTACATTTAAAAATCAATAATATTGAAAGAAAATGAAAGCAGAGTATAGTGTTCCTATTTTCCAGCAGATTTTTTAATCATCGTTAGCTATCAGTTGAAAAATTATTTTTGCCCTCAGAATTGTACTGTGTTGGGGTAATTGAGAAATTGGAGAGGTGACTCCACCTACTTCGGTGGTCACCTCTGATGACCGGAGGTTGGTTAATACACTCTGCACTGTTTTCCTGAGGCTGAAATGAGCAAGGGGAAGATGCTCAGCGCCTGCTGGATTCAGAGGAGCAGCACTGGCAGAGCACTGCCGATTTTGCCAAGAGGGATATTGGTGAAATGCATCTTAGAAGCAGAGATGGCATTTTGAATGTAAATGTAGGAAATTCAGTTTGGGGAGAAATACACCAAAAGGATTTTCTTGAAAACAGGCTTAACCTGTAGCAAAGGTAAGGAGCGAGTTGGCTGCTGTACCCTGCTGTGCTAACACGCCCTCTGGGGGAAGGGCCATCCTCATCGCGCCCAGGGAGACCCCAGGATGAGCTCAGTGTGTGGACGTTAAGTGAGTGGAAGGGAGATTTCCCAGTTAGATTTGCTGATTTCTTCCAGGTACTCTCTGCGTTAAGCAGGTGTAACAGTAGGAAAATGTGAAAAAGAAAAAAATATTTCCCTACCACTAATCACATTGTGCTGACTCTAAATAGTTTCACCAATGCTCAAAAGTACGAATGAATGTATTTGTACCTTCATAAACTGCTGCAGTTACCCCAGAAAACCAAAATGAATTACAGGAGTCAGTCTGGCCAGGAAACAATTATTGTGTCTGTGTATTGGTTAAATAAAAATAATGCTAATGAAGACTAGACATTAAAATATAAAATACATCTGTTGATGGGTTGGGGATTTAGCTCAGTGGTTAGAGTGCTTGCCTTGCAAGCACAAGGCCCTGAGTTCAATCCCTGGCACCAAAATAAAAACAAAAATAAAATTAAAAAAAAATTACTTTGAGATGGGTTGGTATAGTTACCTTCACGGTGGCGGCAGAAGTCCGACTGGAAGGACTACATGTTAGGGTGGGCGACAAGAACGCTTTCTTCCCAGGAAGACTGGACGGACGGGCGCTGCCATCGTCCACTTGGACCCAGGAAGTCTGCGGAGCCAGAAGTCGGCTGTAGGCTGGGGAAGGGAGGGCTAGAAAGTGGAATAGAGGAACTGCACCTTGTTTACCGCAAAATGTTTTTCAATGTTGCATTAGGATAACGTTTTAAAATTAAAATGGAAACAAACATCTCCCTGCTCACTTTCCATCCTCACTGTCTTAAGCACAAAGGGAGGGTGTGTTGGAGGCCCTGCTCACGTGGCTTTTTAATGGACAATGCTGCGCTGTTTGACCTTGGGTAGGTTGTTAAAAAAAAATAAGTTCTTCAGCTTAGTGCCTCCTAGTTATATCTGAAGCTGGATTCTTGCTACATTTTTTATTTAAATGATTTGCCTTAATGACCAGTGCTCAGGGGATTCAGAATTACTCAAAAGATGAAAATAAACCCAACATTAGTTGAATCCATATTTCTGAAATACATTCGTTATTGTGTTTTGTCATTCTCTACAGATCATTACTTTGTGTGTGGTTTTGCTGCTATTTCCAATTTTATCTAATTCTCCGTCGCAATTTTTACATGATAACCCACTGAAGATTTTATATTTTTTTTATTTCAGTTACCATTATTTGAATCATAAAAAAATGCATCACTGTATTCATAATCTAGTGCTCGTGTGACAGTTTTTGAACTTTAATATTCTTTTCTGTAATGTGCCGGCTTAGCAGCCTATAAAAGAGACATATTGTTTGTAATGTTTCTTACGCACAACAAATGATGTGATTCTGGGGTTTATGAAATGGCAGTAGTTTTCTAAATTTGTGATTCTTCTGTGTTCCGTCGTCAAGAACGGTTGTACATCTGCTCCGCACAGACTTTCCCAGACTATGAACTTTAATTGAGGAAAAATAATGAGGGTTCAGGGACTACTGATATGGAGCTGGTAGCGAAGCAGGTGCCTGCTGCCGATCAATGGATTATTTACTCCTTTGTCATAAACAGGAAACAGTTGGTTGTTTGTGGTGATTCCACGCATATTTTAAAGCCCCCGAACATATTTCCTCCTTCCTTGTCATTGTAGAGCATTTTAAATTCTGCTTACTTTATACTTTAACATAACTATTTGGAATGAGCAAACGGAGTGTGCTCTGTGTTAATAATTAACCACCTTGTCTGAAATGAAATTTAGGAGGATTCCAAAAGCCCAAGTATCCAAAGCGGTTCCAGGCCTGTCCTTCCTGTGTCTGGCTGCTCTCCTAAGCCCTCCATATCACTGTCTGAATACAGTTCTGCCGCTCTTTATAGGCGTGTGAATCTAGAAAACCCTTTTCCCTTGAATACGCGGGTAGATCTGCAATGCAGATTGTTGATGATCGTCTAAATTTCACTGGGACTCTGGGATGGTTGGTGCCAGTTCTGTAAAGTGCCCGAGTGGCATTGTCTCATGTATTTGTGGGTGTGCAGAACTTAGAATCCTTTTCTGTGTGCATCACATGCACTTTTGGCGTCCGGCGGACATGTGGCTTCTGAGAGTGGCTCAGAAACACCTGAGCAGGGCCAGCCGCGGAGATGAGGGTCGCCCGGAGTGGCGGGCTCCCCTCCAGGGGCTCTGGATGCGTGGAATGAGTCGCAGCCTCCACCAGGACAGGTGACTTCTTCTTTACCGCTGATACGCTGGGAATTTAAATCCCAGCTGCTGGAGATTGGTGGTTTGAATTTTCACAGGGGATTTGTGGCATGAAAGTCCAGCTTTTAAAAACACTTGAACATTGAAGATGGTAGAAACCACCATAAACTTCAAGCACAGAACCAGCCAGGGACAGCTCCTCAGAAGCCCAGGCAGGTGCGACCTCGCCACCCCAAGCAGACTTCCGTTTTGTGATAAATCTGCTTCCTTTCAGAACTGGGATTACTAGGTGAGGTCTGAATGATGTTGGAAAGTGCTCCCATCAGAGCAACACAATTGTACGTTTAGGAAAAAGAAATTTGGATTCTCAGACACACCTGAGCTGGGCCAGGTGCGCCGGGCCGATCACTTAAAATGTAAGTGATTGAGACTGAATTCATTAAATAATCAGTAACTTCAAAGTACTTTTAACCAAAAAATGATATTTCATAATCTGATTCTTCAGCCTTACAGTTTGAAGACACATTAGTAAAACAAATTTGTATTTTTCTGACTGATATGGATTATATATTCAGAATACCTTTTTTCTACAATTAGGTAATGACTCAAACGTCATTAAATATGGACATAAAAACAATATTTTAATTCCTATTCATACCAAATAATCGCTCCTTGTTAACAGTATCATTTTTAAGTGAAGATTAGATTTTGGGGGCTGGGGACTTAGCTCAGTGGTTAGAGTATTTGCCTTGTAAGTACAAGGCCCTGAGTTCAATCCCCAGCACCAAAAAAAAAAAAAAAAAAAAAAATTAGATTTTGTACTGCTGTTTTAACAAGTATTCATACTCAGTATGAATCTTGTCCATTGTTAGCATTTGTAGTATTCTGTTTAGAAATAGTTACTTTTAGATTTTAATTCATCGTGTTTCCTAAACATAATGTGAAAGTATTCCCTGACTAATGTTTTTCTGTGGTTCTAATTACAACAATAAATGCCATTACCTTGTTGAGTTTCCTACCGGTACATAGGAAAAAACACACATGGAATCCACTTGTTTTTGCAGTGAGATAAGCAGGCTTGTTGGTTTAATGTCAACACAATATCCTGTGAGTCCAGAAGATAGAGTTTGAATCTGGGCATATTATAATCATGCACAGGAAGGAATATGGTTGTTTGTTTCTATTGATGCTAGGATTACACTAAAAGCTAATTTGAAATTATTTCATGTAAAAGCAAATACTCAGCTCTATGTCTCTATTCAACTAGCTTTGCAAATAATTTCTCGAGTCCACAGAAGTAAATGATTGGTCCGTAAATGTGAGCTTTGTCATGAACAGCAGGGAAGAGTCAGCCCAGGCTTGGCCACCAGGCACTGCACACAGCGGAAGACAGTTTGAGAGCAAGTGACACCAGTGAAACATCTCTGACTAAGAGATGTTGGTGGCTGGGACTTTGTGTAGACCCTGGTCTTTAAAGGTGAATGTTATGCCTGAAATTCTTGTTCTATGACCTGCCTGCTGAACTGGATCTACTTTCTCAAAAAGAATGTTACAAATGTGAGTTGTAAAAGTGGTAGTGATGAATTTTTTTTCTATCCATAGAGGTAAAATGTATGTTCCTTTTTGTTTCTCATTTTAACACAGATGTGTTTGAGGGACAACAGAGAACAAAACCAGGACACAATTTGTAAGCCCAAACATGACTGTTGCAAAATCCGCCCTGGGTGTTGCAGATTTAAGTGGCTCTTGTTAGGAGGAATTTTGTAGAGGGCAAACAAGTCAGCCATAGATATGATCCCAAGTGTGCCTATCTCTTGTGTGTGTGCATATGTGTACACGTGTGTGGTGTTAATAGTTGTAGCAGCTTCGGCAGCAGCACAGACAGGACTGTCCCTGTTTTCAGGAAGGCATTTCACTGAAGGCAAACATGGCAAAACACTGAAACCCTTTGTTGCCTTGAAAATATAACTTGATTTCCTAGGAAATAAAAATTACATTAGAAAGGCATTTGCAAGACTTCACGAGGATTTTATTGACATAGTAAAAAAAACTATATTTTCCAACTGCAGTTTTGAGCCTACAATAAAACCTTTATGTCAAAAATTACCCCATGCAAGGAGAAGAAAGCATGCAGAAAATCTTTCAGAAATGTCGTTTTCAGAACACCTTCGGATGATTGTTGGCCTCTTCTTTCTGTAAAGTTCCACGGAGAATGTATTTTAATTAGCCCCCACTTGATACCACTTCACGCACCCTGCCCACTCTGACCCAGGGTGGGGTCACACAGAACACATCAAAAAAGCATGGTCACTTGAGTGCCTTAATATAGCTTTGTATGAATGTCAGACATCATTTAGACAAGGCATTAAAAGTGTTACTTTAATGACTGAAGTGTGTTGGGTAGAAGAGGCTTAATCTTTGTAGGAAGAACAATTTCAATTAGCTCTAAAATATTAATTTGTTGGTACCACTATATACTCTAATGTATTTGGCTACAAAATCTTATGAATAATGCATCCCCCACATCCACTTGTCTTATGATGTAACTAATACTGCCTTCTTTTAAAAACAAGGGTTTCTAATTTTATAACCATCATGATTCATTTAAAATTAAAAGAAAAACTTGATCATTTTTAACGCTGAAGCTTTTTCTCTACCCTCTTCCCCCAAGGTAATTTGTAAGGCTATAAATAAAGTTGCGATCTCTGGCTAGTAAGATATTGAATAGGTTTTAAACATGATATGACTATCTGTCTTTAAGAATTTAAGGGCATTTTTATTTATTTGTTTAGACGGCAGGTGTAAGATATTCTCCCTGGAAACAATTTGTCTCACTGTGGAAAGTGTGAAACTATGAGAACAAAAATAACTCCGTACTTTAATCCTACTATTGTGTTTCTGGGAACTAAAAATGCTGCTGTTCTGACTCTCGCACTGCTCGAACATCTCCCCAGAGCCTCCTCTTTCCCTTGTGCTGCTGCCCGTTGCAGCGTCTTGGCCCCGTTTCCATGACTGCGCATGTGGCCCTACCTCGGGGTGAGTGAGTGCACCTGGGTAGAAGCCCTGTAGCCCTTCTGAAGGTGTGGTGCTTCCCTGCCGCTAACGGGGAGTCTCGGGCTGCTCCCCATCTTCCCAGGCTGCCCACACAAGGTGAAATGGAGGCGACTCTGAGCACCCAAACGCCACACGCCAACGTGGAGCGTCTGTCTCCTGGCTCGGACAGCTTGAAAGTGCCTGCCACATGGCACCAGCACAGCTGGGCGAAAAGCAAAGCCCTCTGTTGGCTGAAGGTTCCTGCACTCTGACAAACGTCCCCGAGCACATAATAAAGTAGGGACAAGGACACTCATCTAGGGAGGCCTAAAAAGCGCCTATTATTTCATCGACTGCCTGAGTCATTCCCATTGTCATCAGTGACATGGGGCCCGTTTAGCCTGGTTCATTCCCAAATTCATAAAAACTAGATTTATTTTCCTATAACTCCTGCACAACGTAAGGCCAGAGAGGGGGACATGCCGAGCTTGAGAGCAAGCGCAGGACGGCACAAATGCAGCTCCTAAACTAGGTAAGGGAGGCTTTGTAGTCGATTTCATGCAGCAGTTGGCATTGGCAGTATTGCAAAAAGAGATGTATTCTGTTGTGCTCTGTTTGATCAAGTGCTAAACCCGTGTGATCAATAGAGAGACAGATGTCGGGTGCAGATGGCGATGCCGTGATACCTGGGGCAGTGCGGGCCTGCCAGAATGACAGAATGGGAACAGGGAAGAGCAACAACGCACCAGAATGTGACAAATGAAATTAGGGTTTATACTGGTCGATAATTTACAGCTAATACAAAGTGACAGAATTTTTCAGCACCCCGTATATTTTACTTCCAGTAATGCTATAGCCAATAAAGGCATATTTCATGCAACGTAATAAAATGAAAGCTGCAGGAAAATATAGTCCAACCATTTTTTATTATGTTACAACTTTTAAAATTGATCCCTGAGAGAATACTAATGGCATGCAAGTCTTGTTAGAGTGACGTCTAAAGGCATTTTATCTGCAGATTTATAGAGGCCTCATCACTTACCCTCATGGCATATTAGACTTCCATTTTAAATGCAGATAACTCTGTAGTGACCACAGTGCTTTAAAAGATGTGTTGTCGAAGACTCGTTCAGTCTGTTTATAAAATTTTAAAAACAATGATTAATTCAACTTATTAAATAAACATTTAGCTTCTCACATTAACGGGAATGTTCAAGCAGTCACCTGTGTAATTAAATATGAAAATCTGGGGGTTTAGCTCAGTGATTAGAGTGCTTGCCTTGCAAGCACAAGGGCCTGAGTTCGATCCCCGGCACCACAAAAAAAAAAAAAAAAAAAAAGAAAAAAAAGAAAAGAAAATCTGAGTATATATTAAAATCTCCCTTCAGATCCAGGACAAAGGCCATAGTTAATACATTTAAGCATATTTTAGAACTCTACAATTCAAATACGATGATAAATACCTTGAGGTGACAACTCTGGGGATGATGGTTAGTGAGTCTGTCAGTGTCCTTTTCTGACGTGGCTAAATCCCCATATTCTCCACTCACCCTTACATGTGCTCCGCAGGCTCCTGTCCACAATCTAGGACTGGTGCAGGGTGAGTGTGTCTGCATCCGAGTGCAGTAAGAGGAACAGTTCCCTCAAGGGCCTGTGATAATGACAAATACATATTAATAATATTAACAGGAGAAGTCGCAGGCTTTCAACAAACGTTCCTACGCACCTGCTTGGAGAACAATTTTCAGTGGAAATAATCACCAGTATCTTTCACGGGCTAGGGTGGAAGCATGCTCGGACAATGGCATCCATGAGAGGGGTCAAGTCACAGTGCCGAAGGTCACAGTGTTTTGAAAATGTTGAAAGTCTTGTCTATCCAACATAGCAATTGGGAACTGCTAATAGCTAGGCTAAATTATGCCTATTATCCATAACTCCAGTCATCTAAACTTAAATAGGAACGCTTTCTGGAGGTGAATTGAAGAATCCATAATAAATATTTAGAATTACTAAAAGTAATAGAGCAATAATATTCTAGATATTTCAACAGACATTGTGCTTTGGGATTTATATTTTAGTTGTTCATCTGATTTTTAACAGCAGCAACAATGTCGTGAAATCTAAGTAGCATTTTGATCAAAACCTTCAAGAAGATCGTCAATAAAGGGACTAATTTCTGTGTGCGGTCCTGAGTTGCTCCGACCTCCCGAGTGTAAGAGTTGCTCCCCGACACTCTCGCAGGGACGAGGCCCAGGTAGCTGTGTGCTGGTGTATGAATGGGGCATTCATGAAGGCAGACATGCAGGGCTGGACCCCAAGCTGGACAGGGAAGGGCTCCCTGCCCATGGTAACAGGCATCTCTTTATTCAGGCCATGGCGTTCCCTTCCAAAGACATCTTTAATATGCCATTTGATAGGGGCAAGTTGGAGTTTAGCACAGTTACAAGGTATTTGCTGGATTCTTACCTCTATGTAACTCATTTCACAGATGAAAATGAGCAAGCCTAGGCTCCTAGAAAACCATTTCATTTGCAAGCTCTAAAGACTTGCCTGACATTGCCGTAGTTACTGGATGACGTTATTGCCCAGACTGTATCTGTCAAACTTGATCTAGGAGTCAGCTGAAAGGAACCAAAGGGCCAGACTTTTGACTCTAAAGATGACGAAAATGAGGCCCAGAGAAATTAGGTGGGTTTTTCACATGCACAGTATGTGTGGCTTACACCGGAAGCAAACTCTGTTTTCTTGACTTTGCCATCATGACCAAAGGTGAACAGAATGCTTGCAGACCTGACTTCCTGTACTAGGCCAGGAGCCAGGAGCCAACTCAAATCCCATCTCCTTTCCTAAGGCTTCCTAAGACTGTAGGCATAAGGATTTTCTTCTTCTCCCCAAACTCCACCAGCAAGGGGTGGAAGCTATTTGGCTTGACATATAGATTTGCCTCTTGAGAATTGTATGTGTGTGTGAATCCCAACTGGATAATAATTTGCTAGAGCTCGAGAATTGGACTTTCTTGGTATCTGAGCTGTAGTCCTAGCAGGTGTGGTACTATGGTGGACACACTTATGCAGGAGTGAATCCAGCCATGATGAATTCTCCTCACTCACCATGACCCTGTCTACTCTCAGAGCTTCTTGTTCTTGTAAAGGGTATTTTTAGTGTTCTGATCACTCCTGGCAATAATAATCTCCCTTCACTTAACACATATATCTGTTTGTCTACATGTGCTGGGCATTCGAATGGGCTACAAGGACACTGTGGTGAACGAAGCAGACAGGACTCGCTTTCCCGGGGCTCTGGAAGGGGAGGCTGAATGAGGGGACGACCAGTCAGCCAGTGAGCAGACATCATCCCAGAGAGTTCAGGGGCTCATCGGAGGGGCCAGTGTTGAATGAGGGGTCCCCGTGGGGCGTGCTCTGGTGCTTCCCTAACGCGTGGAGCGGCCTGTCTGGTGAGGAGAGTGTTGGCCATACAGGGAGAATGCATGTGTCCCGATCTGGAACCGAAGAGGGACTCACCAATGTGCCGAGCACAGTGCAGGGAGGAAGTTGTGCGCAGGGACTGTGCTGAAGGGTTGGGGGTGGCTTACCTCTCAGGCTTTGCTCAGGTAGGTCTTACGCAATGTGCCTTTTGAAAGAATGATGAAGGCACAGCTGCGGGTGGTGTTCCAGTAGCTCCGGGGCCTCCCTTATACCTGTAAAACCATTTCAGTCACGCAGATATCCAACCACGCACATAGCTAAGCCTGACTCCTCGACACCAGCACATTTCACTGACCCTTAACTGTGACTTATATTGTTTTGTTTTGTTTTTGGTTTCATTTTCTTAAGCAGGCAACTAGGACTTCTGTAGGGGTAAACTTACAAAAAGGTATTTTGAAGGAACAAACCCAGTTGTGAAAGGCTGTAGCCTATTTCCTGTCATCTTTTCCGAATAGGGAACAGACTGTCATGAAAAGCAGAAGTCACTAGTGGGATGTGTCATCCATGCTGGAGTCCTACTAGCTCGATGCATAATCAGACTGATGCTTTGAGCCAGTTCTCCAGGCGAAGCATTTTGTGTGTGCTACATAATCCTCCCCACAGCCCTAGGAAACATAAGAAACCACCTGATCTTGCAGAGAAATCAACTGAGGCTCAGAAAGAATAAACAATTACCCAAAGCAATAAAGCTAAAATATGACCAAATTAGACTAGAGTATCCAACATGAGTTTGTCACCATGACAACCTTTTTAAAATGTACTAGACTGTGTCCTGTCATCTTAGTCTTTGGGGACCTAGTTCTGCGAGCATTACCAACATTTCCACCGGCATCCCAGTCCACAGGTGCGGCAGCAGGGAGGCTGCCTAGCAGGCCGGCGTCGCAGGGTGGTAAAGGAGAGATCTCTGCTGCAACCCCCATGAGTACAGAGAGAGCTGGCGAGGATTTGGTCTGTGTGGTGTACCGTCTTTTATGCCTCCCGTTTCCCCGGACCATCGTGTGCGTTCTGTGAATACAGGTCGAGGATGTGGCTGAATACATTGGTGAAAATTATCTCTTCCCTCCGTCTTAGGTTTTGTGCTGCTTAATCTGACCAGGTAATACTGGCCCGTAGATAGTAAGGTTAGAGATAGAGAGAATCTCTTACCCTGCGCTCCGACAGCTTTTCTCTTCCTAAATTATTTCTCTTGATGAGTAAATTGAGCAGTAGTAAGCCACAGAGGGGCTCAGGGAAATTCCATAATGCTCCAGGAACGTCAGGGTGGGCATTTCCAGTACCATTTGTATTTCTTCAGATGCAAAATGACTTGTCACACTGGTTTGTACAGAAATATTTGTGAATTGCCTGACAAACATTTGTGTAGTGATTTTCTGCCAGGAAAAATACAGGACAGTGGAAAGTAGGCTACACCATGCATTTTGGTAGTATGAGCATTTTATAAAAAGTTATGGGGAGTTTGATAAAAAAAAAAAAGTATAACAATGTATAAGTTGTATTTGGTCCCCAGAATAGAATAGAAGCTCAGCACTTTAGTATAAAGACTGAAGCATACTTAAGCAATGGAACTGGCCTACATCCTGTAGGAAAGGGCTTTGAGAAAACCACTGAACAAAAATGCAAGCAGTGGATTCTTCCAGCGCTCCTCCTCCTCATAGAACACACATATTGTATATTTTAGGGCACAGACCTTCCAAAGTCTCCTTGCAAATGAATCGTCCTGCCTGTGTGCTATTCTTGACCTGCTCTAGAATATACACGCTGACAGTGTTCATTCCAAGATGGTGCAAGGTCTTTGCCCAAAGCATTTCATTTTCCTCACTCATGTAAAGTGCTTACTACTCTGCTGACTGATAGCCCACTGGAAATTTTTTGAATGGAGTTTTTGTAGCTACAGAGTCCATGGAGTTGACACAGATCCTCTCCTCCACTAAGGATGGTCACCAAGGTCCTGACCACGGGAGGGTTTGTGGCACACTCCGCTCTCAGTCCTCTCAAACCTTCATTGTGGTGTCACCTACATTGTGCTGAACTGGCATAACTCCTTGTGTGGGCACAGTGCCAATATAACAGATGGCTGTGTGTGGGCCATGCCAAGGGACCCGTATGTGCATTGAGTTTGACTATTAGAGTTTCCATCCAACAGGGACATTCATATCAATATTTTTGCACAATTATAGTTTTCATTTTTAAAATTAATGCTGCAAACCATGTTATACACAGGCACATACAGACACACACACACACACACACACACACACACACACTTCTCCTGATTGCTATAGAATTTTAAAAATGAAATGTGTATCTATATTTTGGATATAAACAAATCCAGATCCCAAGGCACCATACTTTTAACACATAAGATGATCGTTAACTTTAGGTTAGTTTCTCCAACTTCAATCTATTGTTAGAATTTAGAAAATCTTTGTAAGTATGGCTAATATTTGTCATGTTTATTTATGTATTGAATCCAATTTTTTTAAAAATTTATATTCAAATTTTAAAAATAAATGC
Source organism: Hystrix cristata (assembly GCA_004026905.1). Lineage (NCBI taxonomy): Eukaryota > Metazoa > Chordata > Mammalia > Rodentia > Hystricidae > Hystrix > Hystrix cristata. The sequence continues at coordinate 2,348 of PVJO010018219.1, read as the reverse complement.
AAATTATATATAATAAATTGGATATTCATAGAAAATGTATGCTAAATAAGAAAAAACTAGTATCACATCAGTCATAATATTGTTTCTTCTATTTTATAATATCATTTGCTCTATCCAGCTTTTAAAATTTCAATCTGTCACCTGGAAAACAAAGCAAATTGTTTAATAATAATTTAGGCCTCTGTGGAATTACAAATCTATGTAAATCCCAAGGGTCTGGCGTTCAGCGGCACTACCTAGTTTATGGATTCCCGGCATACAGAACATTAGCAGTGCAGGTGGATTTCAAAAATGCAGCGCACAATAGAGGGTCTGGAAGCTAAGCGGGGGCCGATCTTCAGGAACCGCGGTCCGAAATCGGTGATATAAATCACTCCCCCAAAGGGAACCAGGGCCAGGGGCAGAGTGGCAAATGGGGCGTGCTTCCTAGAGCCAGTGCCTTCCAGGAGGGCACCCCCGCAGGTGGTGCTTTGCAATCTGCCCTCACTGACGCTCCCAGGGAAGGCTTTTTGCCATTTGAAGGAGAATGATTATGAGCGGGGCGCAGAACACATTTTCTGTGCTCTACTCTCTGCTCATCCCTGTGCTGTGCTGGTTTCAGAAAGCATCTTCGACGGCAGTCGGGATGTTGTCTAGAGCAGGCAGGATCTCCCCATTTCCGAGGGAGAGACTGTCTCAGAAGGTGAGGTCAGTGCCCAAGGTCACACAGACACTGAGTCCTCAGAGCTGACGCCTTCACCGGGGTTTGTCTTCTGCGAAAAAGCCCTTCCCAGTGCTGCGTCCTGCCGATTCTCCTAGGTCACTCGGCAAAAGGAGCAAACTCCGGGAGTGGCTTGGTGACTTCCTGGAGGCTGGAGGTTGTTCTTCACACCCACAGGAAAGGGGCCGCAAGCATCACTGAGGCCCAAGAACAAAGGAGACTCGCGGCCTGCCCTGTTCGTTGTGAAGCTGCCATTTCCAGAAACCCAGCAGTAACCCGCTGCGTCCTGCATCTGAAAGAGAAGGGTGCGAGGACTCAAGCAGGATATTTCATTGGCCAAATTTTCAGCCCCTTGTCTCCTTTTGAATACTTTTAGGACTAATTGTTATCAGGATCCTATTTGATCCTCGAGAATTACGAGGCCCAGGAAGTAGAAGTATGATTCATTCCCTTCTAAAACCCGTGCAAACTTTAAAATTGCTGAGTTTTTGGTGATAAAGCTAGATCAACAATAAAAATTATTTCTCATGAGGAAAATTTGGATTTTGGAGAAAATATTTTGAAGACTTAGGAAACAGATGATCTGTGTTTTTGTATCTATAATAACCCGTATAATATATAACATATAGTAAGTATATATATTAATTTGAAAATACTCAAAACCATATTATCACAAAAATGAATTTTCAAAATAAAGTGTGTCAAATACATTCAGGGTTTTCACAGGTAAAATTTTCTATTTTAATTAGATTGTTTGTATTCATTTTCTACTATCTTGATTATACTTTTTACTTCTGTTTCTTTTTCCCAATAATTCACTGAGCCCATGCTTCTAAAAAAATTAGTGTTTTCTTTTTGGGAACAAAGAAAACTCAGTCTTCCATGATTCAAAGAATGTTGTAAGCAAGATTTTACTCGAGAACGTGAGAGGGAGTAACTATTTCATTCTTAGACCCTGGGCTCTATTATATTTCCCTTGCAATGTGAAGTGTGTTTTTTATGATTATTTTTTCTTTTAGTTTCATGGTACATTGCTGTATGTGATGTGATTTCAGGGTAATTTTATAGAATTTTGTAAATGACTTAAGTAATGTAATGCACTGAAATACATGGGAAGGTGTTTTAAAATCTGTCATTTCCATTTGGAAGAAAAACACCAAATATAAAATAAGCATTTGCAAAGAAGGCAAATCTGGAACCCCTGGCGTGCCGAGAAGTCTGATCTACCTGTCTCCACCTCTCCCTCTCCTCTGGTGCTGGGAATCATAATAACCTCTGCTTCCAACAGTTCGTATTAAGTTGTCTGTTTCCTTTAAGAGCAAAATCCTTAGAGATTTTGGGACCAAATGGTCATATACAATGTGTCGTGTTTTTGGTTTTTTTTTTTCCAATGAGCACAGTTGATAACAGGCTTTGTATTTATTTTTAATGTAGACTATCTTTTCAAGGTTAAATCATAGTTCCTATTATTTTTGGCTCTGTATTTCTTAATAACTCCTGGTTAACCAGCATTGCCTTTAAATGTCCTGAAGTGGCATTAATGCTTGGTTTACTCTAGTACACAGTTGTTCGGGATTCTTGTATCTTTTCATATTTTTCCACATCATTCCACATCAGCCACTGTCAGTGCCCCTTAATAAAGCTAATC
>PVJO010018218.1:0-37169 GCA_004026905.1 Hystrix cristata | reverse complement strand
TCTGTTTCAGAGGGGAAGGTATTGTGAGATTTTGAGTGGTAATAAATGTTGACTGAGAACAGGTACACAGTATTGCATCCTGAAATAGTATTAGTAGTATTATTGTCTCACTGACACTCATGTCTTTCCTTCCTCCTCTGGAGGAAGACATTCGCATCTTTCCTTCCTCCACCAGATGGGCCTCTCTGTGGTGTGTCTGACATCTTCTCATGAAGTCCAACTTATGGCAAAAGTTAGGCTACCCCCAAGAGAATGTATGATCTTCCTCCTCAAGTCTTCTCCTCCTCCTGTTGTCCTCATCTCAGTCAATGGCAGCACCATCTGTTTAGTATTTCACGTTTAAAACCCTGGTTTAATCTTCAGCTCCTGTATTACCTACTACATCCAATTAGTTGTCAAATCCAGTTTTCCTTTGCCTTTAGTAATGTACCTCAAATTCCATTTTTGCCGTTTAGGTTCTTCTTGGCTTGATTAATTTTGAAATAGTTCACTTTACTTCTTCCCTTGGACCATTGTTATAGGTTGAGTATTTTTTCTTTGAAATGCTTGAAGCCATACATATTTCAGTTTGGAGTTATTCTATATTTTTGATTATGTTTTTAAGTCCTGTATATTCTAGATATTACAGTAGGCATGATTTTAATTCATCTTGACACATCACCAAAACTTCACAACCTGCTTTGCAGTAATGCTAATTTAATTCCAGGAATGTATAGAGAGTTTGTTTTAACTTAATTCCGTTTCTGTCTTATTTTTTGCATTTTTGTCATATATACATCTATATATTGTCATATATTGTACCTACATATGTTCCAAACCCACTAATACACTTTTACAGCTATTTAACTTTTTTTTTACATATTTTTATCTTTTAAAGATGCTAAGGAATAAAAATTCTAGAGACCTTTGTATTGATCCACATATTTTCTATTTCCAATGTTTTTAAAAATTTCCTTCTCTCTAGATTTGCAGTAAACCCCTAAAGAACTTTCTTTTAGTATTTTTTATAAGGCAACTATGCTCAAACAAATTCATAGTGTTTATCTGGGAATGTTTTTGTTTTGCCTTCATTTTTTGAAAGATAGTTTAGCTGGGTATAGGATTCATAATTGACAGTGTTTCTGTCAGCTCTTTGAATGTGTCATCCCATTGCCTTCTGACCTAATTTCAAATGAGAAGTCGACTGTTAATTATATTGATGCTCTATTACATTTGTTGAATATTTTTCTCTCTTGCTGCTTTAAATGTTTATTTTTTGTCTTTGATTCTCAGCAGTTTGACTGTGCTGTCCCTAGGCATATTTGTCATACCTGGAATTCATTTGCTTCTGGTATTTCTCTTCTATTCTTCTGCTTTTCACATTACATATATATCGATACAGTTGACATTGCCGCAAAGATTTCTGGAGTATACCACCAGCCATTTTCTCCCATTCTTTAAACATATTTGTAATAATTCCTTTCAAGCCTTTTCCTCCTAAGTCCAACTCAGAGACACTTATTTCTTGCTATATTTCCCATCAATGTAGATAATATTTTCTTGTTTTTTTGCCTATGTCACGATTTTTATTTAAACATATGTTTTAGGTAGTAAAACAATTCCACATCCTAATATTCCCTATTGGAGATTGTTGCTGCTAGTTTTTGGTTATGTTTTTCATTGTTTGGTAAATTTTCTGGACTAAGTCTATGAAATAATGTATGCTCGCTAATGTTACCGATACAATTTTTTTTTTTAAATTCTTGTTTTTAGCACTAGCTTTCTAGATACTTAGAGTTTGCGTACTGGTTGTATAGAGACTGTGCACAGGCACTTTGGGCAGTATGGCGTCCATGCAACATAAGTGGACTTGTGCGTGGGGAGGAGGGGAGTACGTGAGAAGTCCTGGTTATTGTATCTGCCCAGACATACTTTCTGCTAGGTCTTAACTGCCTTTCTTGTGCATGTGCAACTTCACTTAGGAATAGATTGAGTCAGGCTGGCAGAGCTGTCGGACCTTCCTGTCACGGGTGATAAAGTGTGCATAGTGTGCTCTAAATCACATGAACGGCCCCCTTGATGAGGGGTTGCAACCGCTGATCCTTATGGTCCATGCCACACTTTTGCCAAACTGCTACATAAGCTGACCTGGTGTGGGGGGACGACAAGAAGCAGCCCCAGAGAGGGGAAAAACACCAGACATACTATTTTTACTCAAAGTTCAGTTTTTCTTTTTTTTTTTTTTTTTAAGCATACGAGTTTCTCATATGTTAGTAGTGCCTTAAGTTAATTCCCACAGCTCTGAAAGTGATATTTTTGTCAGTTTTATCCAGCTTGCTTTTTAGGGAAAGGATATGCCAACCTCCTCTCTCAGCCATAAGGAGAAGTCCCCATAATTTCTTTTAAAAATCTGGCTCATAAACCTTTTTGCCTATCCTGAATTGATCTTTGAACATAAAAATATATATATGTAGTCTTAATTCAAGCTGCTAGTGTCTTTTTTCTAAAATAGCCTTTGAGTTCTTTGTGTTACCTATGCACCATTCTGAGCAGAATTATGTATTAGGTGAGATGTTTGGCTTCCTGCATTGTATTTATGTTTCATTAGGTTCCACTATAAGTTTCTAGTTGATTCGGATTCATGCATCTCTAGATTGTGGCCCTATCATCCAATATTAAGGCAGAGTCAAGTCTCCCAAACAGAACTCCAGTTTCAATTTCATGTAGCATCTTTAGACCTCATAACGTAAAATAGCTACTTTAACTTAGGTATTTAATTCCACTATACATTTCTCAATGTTCTTCAATCAGAAAACATTGTACCTGCTATGTAAATGTGTCTCTAGTTGGTTAGACAGTAGGGAAAGTTCCTTATATCCAAATAACTCCACAACACATTCAGTCAGAAAGGATCACTATTTTAAACCATGTTACCCCTTTGTTCCATCTAGTGTATTCCCCACGGATCTCATACCAGGCTGTGAGCCTCTAAAATAGCTCTGATCCCAGAGTCATGGATTTGGGGTACTCATCACTAATTTCTGTATGCATGTTCTTTTAGAACCAGCTCATTGTCACATTGAAGTTTATCAATCACAAGTCTACATCAGAAAGGACAGAAAAATAAAAACAGCCAAGAGCCAGGCTGATATGACCTGAAGAGAGGCAATGTAGTGTGGGTTTCAGGCTAAGCAGATATGCCCCGTCATAGTTTTTAGCTTAGGACGTGTCATTAAATTTTCTGACTCACCATTTATTCATTTCTAAAGTGGAATTAGTAATACTTTTCTTGTAGGGTTGTGATGAGAATTAGGACCCAGAACACAGGGACTGCTTGAAAAGTGATATAGCCATTATGAATTACATATTGTGTCTGTGTGATTATCCTTTATATTTTTAAGACTGCGTAGAAATTCCATACTAGCTTATTTTTAATAAGAATTCCACAGTGGGGAATATTTCAGTCTGATTCTACATGGAGTTTCTAGTTTCTGAGGTTCCATGCGATGTAAGTTGCTTTCAGCTTGATTTGTTCAGACAATATGCTGTGTAGTTAATTGAGCTTTTGCTATTTTAAATTAGCATAGATGAAATTAACACAGCTTTGCAGAAGGAGACACCAGGTAAGAATGAGACTTTTGGTATTTGTGTGGTTATGCCTGGATAAATCTACACTGTATTACATAGCTAATTAAATGTGAAGACACTGTCTTACTGCCTACATAACTTGATTTGGTAGCCATAATTCTTGATTTCTCCCTTTTTTGTCCATTTGACTCTGTGAAACTGTAGCTAATTCACAATCTGTTGGTTTCCCTCATCCATCCGTATGTTTGTGTGAGGTGTTCCCCTGTGAGGCAAAGGACTATGACTCTTACTGCCACACTGTGAGGCAAGGGACTATGACTCTTACTGCCACACTGTGAGGCAAGGGACTATGGCTCTTACTGCCACACTGTGAGGCAAGGGACTGTGGCTCTTATGGTTAAAGCCTTATTGCAGATGGTTAGGTTGACGTGGTTACTGTAAAAACTGTTTACTAGATTTCCTGATTATCTTTCAGGCAATTAAACTGTGGGTGGATTCTGTCTTACTCTCCCTCTTGCACAGCCCCCTGGAGACTGCACTGTTGATCATCAGAATTTTTCACTGAAGACACTACCAAGTTTGTTCACAGTCTGAGGTTCACTGGAACCTTGCAGACAGCCAAGCTGAGATTCCACTCATTCTTACATTCAATGAATATTTGGACCATATATTATTTTTGTCTTTGTTATCACTATATCTTTGTTATGACTGTGCCAAGTGCTTAGAGATTTTTTTTAAAAAAATCACTTTGAGCAGAGAGTAAAACTACTTTACAGCAATGCATGGCTTTTCAGCTGCCCCAGTTGTTTAAATGGTTCTACTAATTATTTTGTTCCTTTGATTTATTTACTCATTTGTTCATGCATTTATTCAAACACTTCTAAACTCTCTGAATTTAACACATTCGCAACAGGGCTGTGATTCTGTGTCTCACTGCTGGGCGGCTCTGATTCGAATTCAGTGGTTTCCACCTGCTTGAACTGCTGCTGGTGCATGCACGACTGTCCCATCGGGTGGCTTATGCTGCTTCTCAGGGGTCTTTGGTTACAATAATGCAAAGAAAGGCGTTGATTTAGCAGACCAGATGTCATCATATTATAGTTCCTTAAGGAAAATATTAAAATAGTATAAAAAATTGTAATAAAGTTCATTCACAGTACATCAGTTGTAAATGCGCATTATATACACCAGCGGTGGGATACTTGAAAGATTTCTATGTTAAATTTTAGAGAATTAATTTTGATAAACTACCTGCCACGGGTGCAAATTACTCAAATTTTTTGATTATTGTAATAAATTTTTTTTTTTTTTGGTGGTACCGGGGATCGAACTCAAGGCCTCATGCTTGCAAGGCAATCACTATAACCACTGAGCTAAATCCCCAGCCCAATTATCGTAATAATTTTAAAGTTGGTATGAATAGTATTAATATTTATATTTGGGCAATAATTATTCAGATTCAAATAGCTAACTAGATTCGGTCTATTTATAGACTTTTTAAAATTAATTTTAGTAGTAAAAAGAATAAAAGTGATTACATCTATTTGTACTACCAGTGTTTCAAGAGACTTGATGGCACCACCCGTGGTTCAAGATGGCGGCAGAGTGTGAATGGCAAGACTGTAACTTTTTAATAGTACATTTGTCAACATAGAGTCCAGCTTCTCAGAGCATCATCGCAGAACATGTATAAATAGGTAGAAATTATGTATTTTAGATGCAACTTGTGTGGTGGGATATTACCCCCAGACCAAAGAAGTCGATAGGTGAAGTTTTATTGAGAGTGTGACTGATCCTTGTTATCATGAATAATAGGTTAAAAATCAATCTGCCTGAGATCAGTATGCCTTAGCAATGTTTAGAATCATGAGGTGACATCAGCTGAACTGTTAGTTTGCAGATCTCACTGTTAAGAACCTGAAGATCATCATGAGTCTCGGTTCATAACAGGAGAAATCTCTTTTTTAGTTTCCCTTTCAGGGTTTTCCTTTCAAAATTCTGAGCACTTGTGTGCCCATCAGTGAAGAATCCTACCCCAGATGCGTGTGAACAGATTTGACCTGAGACAGATTCTGGTGCTTAGTGATATTAGAGCAAGAGCGGCATCACAAGATGGAACAATAAACAAGTGTACTTCTGATTTTGCACAGGCACATTTGGGTTTTTGACTTTTTAAATGATTGTAAAAATAAGATGGATTGGCATATTTATGTAATATTATATAAAAGGGCTTTGTATTACAAATATGGAGGAGCAGAATGAATGCTGAGCAAAGCATATGAAATTCCACTGATTCATTAGGGATTTCATAATTAAGTGCGTAATTAGCACAGCTGTGGCCCTTTGAGGTGGCAGTGTACTGCTAATCAGTCACTTAAACCTGCTAATACAGCCTCTCTCACCTGGACACTCCTGTTTTCAAGAAAGCCAAATGCAGTGTTTTATCTTTCGCGAAGCTGAGCTGAAAGAATTTATTGGTACAGGAGCATTTTTTCCTTCTCAAAGACCCCACATTAACCTCTGGTGCTAAGTGGGATAAAAGGAGCAGGATAAGAAAACTTGCCAGAACCGTGAACACCCATGGAAAAGTGCAAAGCTTGGGAAATAACCTTTACCTTTCCAGGATGGAAATATGGTAGAATATGGTAGAGATTGGAGTTTTGAAGAAATATGAAGAGGAAAAAGTGAAGTCAGATTTTACTTATATTCTGGTTGATAATTTCTTTCCACAATGTTTCATACAAATCAGAGCAATATAGCACCATGTTTCATACAAATTAGAGGGATTTTAAACCGTAGTTTTATTGCCAGAGGTATATGTGTACACTTTAAAGGGTATTATTCTCCATCTGGTAGGTGAAATTTGGACTGGTGTCATGTCTCTAGTGGGTAAATTATCAGCAACAACAACTTTGTCTTTTGGAGTAGTTTGACATCCCTCTACTACGGGGAGAAGTTAACCCTCAGTGGTCATAGTGCCTTGTCAAAAGCTGCTCAGCAGATGGGCGGCCAAGAGAAAACAAATCTGTCTTAGCATCAGGCCATCTGCTCCGTTTGAATGTATACTGTCTTTACATTTCTTGGTAGATGAGCAGCTTATCTCTTAATTTATATCTCTGAGATTTTGAGCTTTCAATTTAATTTAGGGTTTTCTTAAATTGGATAGATAAAATTGATTCAACAGCATTTTCCAGTATATATTGCATCGATTGTCTTACTTGAATCTCATAGTGATTCTTCAAACATTCTTCAGATCAGTTGCAGTTTCCACTTGCCAGATGGGAAAGCCCAAGTTAACTTCAGAAGGGCTCTTTGCAAGTTACTCAGTAGACCTGAATTCGGAGTCCCTTGTCTGTTTCCCTGTCACGCTCTCACAATTTAATACATCGCTAATTTTTAAAACATTTTGTGATACCCCTCTGTTACCCTGAAGGTCACTTGGTGCACAATTGAAAATCAGTTTAAAAAGTTAATTTAATTGCCTTGATGATACAAACTTTAGGATTGCTAAAAAGAAAACCAGAGTCTACGATCTCCTAAGGCTCTAACTCCCCTTGTCCTTATATGTGTGTTTGTTTACTTTTCCAGAAATAGATGAACTCTTAGTTTCAGGTTGGCTCATGGAATATTGAGCACTTTTGTTGTGCAAGTCACTATGTCAGGGTGGTCTGGTGGTGAGGAGGGTCCATGATGAATAATTGTGTGGCATGGGAGGGTACGTGCCTCTATCATCAGGGGAAAAGTGATGTATTTAGATTTTATAGCAGTCATATTTAATGCAGCGATACTAGGATTTATTAGTAAATTTAAAATTTTTAATTTGTACAGAGGGAGCCATTATTGGGAAGAGCCAATCTATGTATTTTTATATAAGTGCACACGTGTGTGCATGTGTGTGCGTGTGTGTGTGTGTGTGTGTGCATGTATAAATGCATAGGAAAAAAGCCTTGGAAAGGATACACCAAAAAGCAGAGATTACTCCTGGGAGTAAAAGTGAGTATAATTAGTTGGAAAGAAAAATTTCAAATTCGTAATGTGACTTGCCTTCTCTACAAGGAAAATATTTTCAAATGTGATTTTATTTACATGTGATTTAAAAATCTGAAAGTGTTTCTATAGGTAGGAGCATGGAGAATGAGAATTTTGGGCAGAGAGAGAAAAAGAGTTAAGGCCCCAGAATGTTACAGAAGAATACTTTATCACAGTGTTAACAGGAGAGATGGTTTAATGTCACTTTCATAGTCTTAAATGATCAATTGCAGTTTAATTAAGGTAACGACATGTCCAATAGTTTTTTAAGTGAATTAGGCAGATACATCTGTGGAAGCCAAATGGTCTGATGGGTACCTCAGTTGGAAACTTAATTGATTTTACATGGCCTCTGCAGTGCCAACAAGCCAGATGCTGCTTTGTGGTTATTCTGGAGAGTTTTTCCCTCTAAGATTATGTGATGTTCGCTTGCTAAAGAGAACGGTGACCAATGTTTATTTTAAAAAGAAGAAAAGACACAAGGCCTTGCTGTTTCCTAAAAGTTTGTTACTTTTGCTGAAATATACCTACCTTTTTGATATTGGTGTTGTCTCCATAAGAAAAATATTATTAACTTCCTGTCTGCATATTTTGGGCACTGCTCTGGGGAGCCTAGATAGATGTTCAGACAGACTGGATAACTTTTTGTGATTTAATTTTGCAGGGCAAGTAAATGTCATGTGTGATGTGAGAGGCAGGTATGCGTGCTCAGAGTTTTGAGTTTTATGTCCTGATATGATGTAAGTATTTGGAAGTACCAGTAATGGAAAGCATGCTATATATAGATTTTTTTATGATTTGGGAGCATACTCATAATAAGAGCAAGCAAAGCTCTGTCAGACTGAACTTCTAACAATTAATTTTCTTAGTAATGAGAATTGGTTAAAAAAAATCAAAACTAAGGAAAAGTTGACAATCTTGCTAATTCTTGTGAGTTGGAACTTCCACCATAGATGTTTATAGAGTGTTACATCTTCTCTGCTGTGGCTGGTATTGGGAGTCGTTTGGCCTGGGGACATATAGGTGGCTTTTGATTAATGAGGGAGGCTCTTTATTTCCTAGAGATTCAGATTTACTTTTAGAAAAAGGAGGAAAGGCTGAGTGTCAGTGTTATAGCGGATGTAACTGTAAAAACGTCAAGGTTATCGGAGGAAGTATGCAAGAGAAAATGGATTGAGTCCATAGGGCCAGGGAATCGTCCTTGGGGATCGCTGGCATGCTTCTTCCTGCTAACTCCCAGTGTCTAGAAGAACCTCTGTAACAGGCGTGTCCCTGGGAAGAAATGAAGTCTGTTTGACAAGACTAATTCATTTGAAACAACGTGTTGTTATAGCAATTCATATGTAAACATTTCGGTCAAAGCGAGGTATAAAACAGTTTAAATAGACCCAGAATATAAACTTTTAACTGAAAAATGCCTTTTCTTGAAAGTACTAGATGTCTTTAACTCTTTCAGGTACACAATTTAATACTATTCTGCCACAGAGAAAGATAAATTAGAGTTATTTTCAGGAAATTGGATGCATTTTCATGGTGAAGCCATGAAATTAAATGAGTTAAATCAGATACAAGCTTAAATATTGCATATCTTCTCTTGTATGAAACTCAAAGTATAAATAAGTTAAAGAACAAAATAAAAGATAGGTGATAGGAGCTGGAGATTTAGCTCAGTGGTTAGAGTGTTTGCCTAGCAAGCAAAAGGCCGTGAGTTTGATTCCCAGTACCAAAAAAAAAAAAAAAAAAAAAAGGTGATAGGAAACAGGGAGATCAGTCTTTCGCAAATAGCAAGGGGAAGGAGATCTAGAGATGGAGAGATTGGGAAAGAGGCGAGGAGAAAGGAAATAAGAAGTGTTTAGGTGTGTACATGCACCTCCTTCCCACAATGAATGTAATCATTATGTACTGCTAATATGTACTAATAAAAAGAAGAAAGCAATAGAATATTTTGTATGTTATGAACAAGTGTGTAGTTACAGATTTGTATTTTCAAACACTGCTTGTCCAAACTGGAATCTATGTAAAAATCAGTTTTAAGAAATGAGCAGGCACTTCATAAATGCATGAATGGAGAGAATTCACAATATGAAGACTGGTGATACTTGTTTTGAGTCCTTGCTGTGTTCTTGACGCTGTGATAAGTTCTTTGCATATACTATCTCATTTGTTTTTCACAACAGCCTTATCAGGATGATGTAATGATTATCCTATTTTTCAGGGAAGGAAGCCAAAGTTCAGGATAGTTAAGAACAGGTAAATCATGAGGCCAGAATTCTTGCTCAGATGGTCTATTTTTAGAATACATGCTCCTAACTATTATGCTGATTCTGAAGCAATTAATGGATATTGGTGTGAAATCAGCATGATATTTTGGTACAAACAGTTCTTACAGATACTGAGAGTTGACTGTTAGATGTTTTGGATTGTCATGAGTAGATTTGTGAATTTTGATACATTGAAATCAGAAGTGATTAAAGTTGTTACATCACAAATATGGGCAAATGCTACACATCAAAACACTTCTTGTCAATTCATCGGCTCACTGTTTGACACGTTCACAACAGGGCCATAATTTGTGTGTCTTGCGGCCTGGTGGCTCAGGGCCACTGGTGGTACATGTAAGGCTGTTTCATCAGGCGGCATGGGACAGTCATTCAGGGACCCCCAGTGGTTCAAGCCGGTGGGAATGTGTTAAGAATGTAGCACCCTGCTGCTTCCGTTTGACGGAGTGTATCTGGTGGGGATATGAATGAAATGATCACTTCCATTAATAGATGTTTTTTTAACCTGGTAGCATTTGTCTTCATGTGAAATGAGAGAGTAATCAATATAGTTATAATTTGGGAAATTAAATTTAAGAAAGCGCATTCATTCCTAGATTTATAGTGGAAAAGAATCCCTTTCCAGGCTTCCAGACTTTTACCCTTGGATTTGTGAAAGCAAGCCCTTCTCTGGCCAGCTGCAGAATGTCCCAGCAATAGCCAGGCTCAGATTTGAGAGGATTCCTGACTATTGGCTGAGCTTGTCCAAGGAGGAATGGAAATTGATCAGAGCGGGGGCACAGAGGCCAATGAGTGCAGGAAGGAGTCGTCAAGAGAAGGAACATTTATTAAAAAAATAAGTAACACATTGGGGCCTGCAAGGCTTATGAGTTTGAATAAACCTTGTGGTCTGATTGTATCCTTCATTTACCCATGAAATAATTTTATTGTTAATTCTGAACCCCTAGTATTTAGTCTTTCCTTGAAACCAGAAAGCATCACTCTTTGCTAATGATAAAAAAATTGTTCCAATGGTTGTGGGTTAAGTAATATACATTTAAAACATTATTAACTGTAGCTTTGATGTATTGAATCAGTTTATCATATTTATCCTAATGTTCTTTTTATGAGAAGATATAATCTTTCTTAAATTTTGGTTTAATGTGTTTACAGTGCTCTTTTTTTTCATGGAAATCTCCTTGGAGCACCTGCCAGTGCCTACCTGGACCAAATGTATACTGAATCCTGCTTACTTCAAGCTGAAACATACATGTTGAAGAATGTACAGTTAGCTTTAACTTGCCAATCAGTTCTTCCTCTTGTTCCTTCCACTCTTTATTAGTTACCTTTGGAGATTTTCAAAACTCATGGAGTAATGATTGGAGTGGAGGTGTAAAAGAAAGAAGGGGAAAAGAACAGGTGATAGGAAAATAAAGCTACGACGTATGTGCAGAATGAGAACTTAGTTACTGCCCCCCCAGCTAGAAGTTAAAAAAAAAAGACTTACAAAGAAAGGAAGATAAAGTAATTTTTATCTTTGTGCATAAAGCGAAATCTGTGAAATGAATGTTTTCTATCACTTCAATTTTATATTTAATTAACTACAATATTAGCTTCAGGCAATATTTTTTGTCCTTTGTTATTATATTATTATTACTATTTTAATTAGCAGGCTGCTTGGTAGGTTAGAAATGAATAGTTGAGCGCTGAAGAAATCAGGCTTGCAAATTTTGTAACTCTGTTACTCTGGAAAAGTAACTTAATTTCTCTGTTTGCTTCTCCATATGAGGGTGGTGATAAATACCATAGGTGACCACAGAGTTGTGGGTGAAGCACCAGATGCGATGTGTGTCAGAGCTTCAGATACAATGTGGGATGCATGGTGAGCACTCCATGACTGGCAGCTCTCACTATCTGTGAGTTGAAAAATGTGTGAAATGTGAGTGTAACAACTGTGCCTCTTAATGGTGGGGAGCTGACTGTAGGGCGCTGCCGAGTCCTGGGACTCTGTAGGAGGAACTGGAGGATGTGAAGGTAAGCTAGCCCGGATGCCTGATGATGATGACATGCTGACGGCTCTTCCTCTTCCTGCACAGAATGTCCCCCCAGACCTGTCCATCTGTACCTTCGTGCTCGAGCAGTCGCTCTCGGTGCGGGCCCTGCAGGAGATGCTGGCCAACACGGTGGAGAAGTCAGAAGGGGCAAGTACCGAGTTTATGTAGACTTGCAGTGTTGTAGTGAACTCAGCTGCTGTAGAAATGATTGCTCCGCAGGTACTGGAGATTTTTTTTTGCTGAAACAAGTCCATGGCTTTTACTTGTGCCTTCTTTAGATATGACTTTGTTTTATCTAGCAGTCCTATCGTGTCTTAAAGATAAAAAATTAATCCAGCGTTGATGTGATCTGTGTCATGGCACCTCATGTGTGTGTCTGGTTTAAAACCGAGCCTTTCTGTGGGCATTTGTGTGTGTCTTCATGTTTTCAGAGCTGTTATTGTTACTGTTTTGACTAATTGCTTTGTGCATGGCTGTTTGTCATTGATTTTATTTGATTTTTAAATGCTTCTAGCTATGTGACTATGTTCTAAGCTTCTCTATGGCAAGTATTATTTCATGGCACTATTATATATTTTAGGTAACAAAGTTATGGTGATATGGCTTCAGTCAGTTGTAATTTTGAAAACAGCTAATCATTTTCCTTTGAAAGTTGAAATTCTTACTCTGTTTCCCAAGGTAGATATTTTTCTTTGGAAACCTATTTGGTTATTTTAATTATTATCCCTGAGACATGCAATTACTGATTTTTGATCTCTTACCCATTTCTAGCCAGTTCAATAAAGTTTAGAATTAAGGAGGAGGACAAATGGTCAAGTTTTGTTTCCTTTTTGTGCACTTTAATTACTGCAGTTTTGTACAGCTTAATGAAATATAATATTTTCAGGAATACAACCAAAATTTTCTTTTGGTGTGTAAGTATTGCTGTTATTATTACACCATCACTCCAGTTTGAATAAGAGATTAAAAATGACAATACGTAGTTAAATATACACGAGTAATCAATTGTGCTGTAACATACTTCTTTCAGCCCTGTACTTCTAAAAATTTCAGTGTCAGATAGCATAGTGTCAAATAGCATAGAACTGTAATTAGTTTGTGTGCATTAATTCTAAAAAACTTTAAATTCTGACATATTTTGGTTAAAACGAAGTTGATATTACTGTATTGAAATATATGAAGTTCTTGAAAATTTCTATACATTCATGCAGATCTTTTTGGGTAGCCTTTAAATTAAAAAATAAAAATTTCTCAATTCAACTAGTTAAATTTAATCTACAATAACATCTCCCAATTTTTAAGTATCAGTGAGGCCTATCTATTTTGAAATGCAAATTTGTCTTTATAGGGAAAAATAAATTTTCTTTTGCGTTAGCATCTAAAAAAATGTGTATTGTTATTTCACGTATCTTTGTAGATGCCAACTTATCCAAATTGTCCTAAACTTAATTTTTATATTGCTAACCTGCTTTTTCTAAATTTAACGACAACGCAAAGATCTTTTCATTTCCCCAGATCATGAAGTTGGTCTAAGCTTTGAATATGCTATGCATGTAGGAAATGATTTAAAATACTATTACAAGATATATATTTTTAAGATTATTTAATAGGTAGCATATCTGGGTCTCACCCTGCTCAAATATGTTTATTTAGATGGATTTTCCTTTGAATTGTTCTGTAGAATGATTCTATCAGAATTAAAGTGGTAATCGATGCAATAAGTGAAAAATCATTTTGTAGAACCCAATATACCTACCATAAGCCACTGATTAGGATGTATAATTTGACAAAAATCTGCTATAGGAAAGAAATATATTTTATGGAACTTAATCTTACTTTTAGCTACTGGTATCTTTTAAGAAGAAATTCTGTCCAGTAGCTGAAGGGAATGCTGTATTTTCAAGAGAAATTTTCTCTTAGATTGCTGAGAAGTTTTGATTATACCCAGGAATGATATTCCAAATGTTTTAATCTGCTTCGGAACACATACCTGTTGGTCAGGGTGGCCCCCAGTCGCAATGCTGTATGTGCAGGTCGTCTGAGCAATTTTTGTGGTGTCCAGGAGGACCCTGCAGTAGTCCAGGTTAGAGAGCACTTTGGGGACCTAAAGCTGTGACCGTTTATCAGGAGGGACAGCTGTCTCCCACTGCATTGACTACTTTAATCATATGCACGTGTACTGACTAAACAACACGTCTGGTCATGTGATGACTGGATGCTGCGGACACTTGTACGAATCACTCTGCAGATATCCATGTCTTCTTTCCTTGTGGTACAGTGTCTCCTTTAAAAAGACCATGGGAGTCTCTGGCAAATCCTTTAGTCAGGCACAATGACATTTCCAATTTAATACATTATCTGCAGTAGATTTAATACATTACCTGCTAAAATGTAGATTTCTTTTTCTAGGATGGTGTATCAGCAAGGAAGTGCTAATTTTCATGAAATTATTGCTTTCCTGACAAACTGACAGTCATCAAAAAGAACTTTGTATATTATCTGATTCTCCACTTTCATGATCAACTTCATTTACAAAGCCTTTTTCTTTTTTTTTTTTTAAATAATTCTTCCTGAATTCTCCATGTGATTCAGTAAGTGGAATAATCCTGATGCTATTTTATGTTCAGCATGCTCTGATGTGCACATAGCAATGAGAACAAATTTGATAATGATAGAAAAGTTTTCCACTGAGAACCATGCCATTGCATTTTATGGCTAAGGACCATTTTGTTTTTATTCTTGGGTTTATGAATAAATGCATGATTTTCATGAAGGTAGAGGAAACCCAGCACGAAGTTCTCAGTAGTAATTGTGACAAAGCAAATCATGAAAATCACTGATGACAGAAAAGGAAGAGACGTGTAATAAGAGATAGGAGAAGCGTTACCTACTTTTGGTTCCCTCAAGAGTTGCTTGTGGTGACTGTGAGTAAAATAACCAAAATCATTCAGAAAGATTTCATCTAAAAGAGTAATTTAAAAATGTGTAATGAGACAAAGATCTAGATCCAGTACATACCTAATTTGTAGCATTCTGGGAGACTGAGGTAGGAGCATCGCATATTTGAGCTCAGCTTGGACAACTTAGTGAGACCCTCTCAAAATAAAAAGCAGCTGGGGACATAGCTTAGCATAAAGGCCCTGAGTTCATCTCCCAGTATCACAGAAAAAGCACACTTTTTAAATTGAATGCTACTTAGCTTTTGTTATTCAGAGTATATCAGCACTTGTGTATCTTAGTAGCTGCTCAAAGAAGCGTTACGATCTCTCAAGGAGATGGAGGTACTATCCGTGAGCAAGGAGGTGGACATGCCTGTTGCATAGTGTCCCTCGCATCTCTTTGGCCCAGCTGTGTCTGGGCTTCTGTGCATGTACATCCTTGCTTCTGTTATTTCTTCTGTTCTCCGTTATATGTGGTTCCAGATGACTTGCCTGCAACTGGACCCAACTCCAGATCTCCTCTTGCTTCAGAGATCTATTTTTCATGTGTGCTGTGTATCTTAGAGTAAAATCAGAGGCTTTGTCACCTTGCAGAAATGCTCAGGATTAACTGTCTGGAATCCATTAGCTCTATGGCTGTGAGGAACAACGCAAGTCTTTATCATTCACCTTTATTACTTGGTAAATGATAGAGTAGGTACAGTTGTTAGGACAATGTAAGCATGTATTCAACTATGGCCATTATTGTTTCACTTATTCTTTGTTCTGTGCTTGTATATTCCCTCGATTAGACTGTCAGCAATTCCTGACTGCCTTTTCTCTGACTTTGGCAACTCCTTCCTTCTCTGGGGTCTTGGCTAATCTCATTCTGTCTTCCTGTCCAATATTCCAAATGGCACGTGGAGTTTGCCAGTTTCATAATGACACAATTATGTTAAATACTGAGTTGATGATGGTATTTATTTGTCTCGATAGGTTTTCTAGTTAGTAAAGTTTAATAATTTGAATGTGCTTTTGGAATTTATCTTAGTTAATTCATAAAAGTATTTGAAAGTGTTATTTTTTAATACCTCGTTTAGCTGAAGCATTCTATTTCTCATGAGCACAAATGTCAAGTGAGAGGTAACACAGCATAGTGGAAAGAGCTTCGGTTTTGGAGTGCATGAAATTTATTGAAAATTCTATGTTTTCAAATAATGTTTCTAATAGTGATCATTTGTTGAAAAGGCATTTATTTTATTTAATTCCATGAGCATAATAGATGATTTGCACAATCTATTTAGGGAATATGTTTAACAAATATAACATCAGCTGGTCTTTCTGTCTTTTAGTTTGTTTCTGGGAGAACTGTAGGGCCCTGTCCCTTGTAACTTGGCTTATAGCCACTTAACTGTTGGTCCTATTGTTACAATATTGTCACTTGATCCAGAAAAAAAGATTTAAAATGAATCAGCGCCTTGTCCTTACATCCTGCTTTTTGATGAAATAAGTTGAAATTGCTATTAGATGATTATGACTTAGATCATTCTATCATTATAATTTATGATACATTTCTCATGAGTGTGAGTTTTGGTAATTTACTATAAATTATGAATGATGCTTTTAAAATTGATAAAATTCAGAATGAAATAAAATATGAATAACGTTGAATTCAATTTTGAATAAATTTAATTCTAATCATTTACGTCATGAAAACTTTTTAAACATTTACAAGATAAATTATTTCTTTAAAGGACTCTGCAGATAGATGAATAATGTGTGAGGTTTGTCATCAATGAGTTTACAGCTGCAGAGAAAAAAGTAATTATAGTGATAGCGTGAACATGGAATTAAGTATGTAGAATTTGTGATGTCTTTGAATTTTCTTTGTAATATTTAGAATAATTTCTAAAACAAATATAATTTAAAACTACAATATAAAAATGATTTCAGATTTGTTCCAAGGAACAATTTGATCTCATTAAGTTATTCTTTAGAATTCTTATAGCAAACTTGCCAGGAAGACAAGGCCTAGCATATCCAGTGGTATTCTTAAAATGATTTTTATGTTTCAATTTACTAAAATGGCCTATTATTAGATATGAAACTGTAAGAATGGCTCTTACTTCCAAATAACATATTGTAGTCTAATTAAAGATACAAAGTACTACAGTGACTTTATGAATATAGATATGTGTCAAACTCAGATATGCTCAGTTTTTATGAAAACGGAGCTGTAGAATGTGGAATATTAGTGCCTTTAAGTCACTATTCTAAGAAAGTCTCTTTAAGGAATATGCTCTGAGTGCACTCAAAAAATTCACCGGTAGCTACTAGCTAAACTTGCTTGTAAATAAATGTTTTTTAAAATATGTTTTAAATCATTGACATGCTATAAAATGAGTTTTTTTATAAGTACATTTATCAAACGTTAAGGCCCCAAATAATTACATGTAAAATTATTTTATATCAATGCAAGAGCAGAAATTGAAGTTCAAGAAAAATGGGTCTCTCTTAGTGGTTAAGCATGAAGATTCCATAGCAAACTTCCTGAGTTCAGTTCCTGGTGACATAAAGCAAGGTATTTAATTTCTCAGGGCTGCTGTTTTCTTATTTAGAAAGTGGGCGAAAATAATAGGATCTCTTTCATAGAGTCGTGAGAATCAGATCATATAACTGATGTTTGTAGAACTGTCCTAGCCCATGGGAAGCCCTATGGCTACATTTTTATTATTTTTATGATTTCTACCCTGGGTATGCCTGAATAAACTCCTGTCAGATCTGACCCTCCTGGAGAGAAACAAAACAAAACAAAACTATGAACTTTGGACCAAATATACAAACTAAACCAACCACTGCTGTCACTACCACCAAAACCTTCAATTACTTGAAGGCTTTTGCCCTAGTTTTCTTCAACTGCTACAAGAAGTTATGGCCAATTCAGTGACTTAAAACAGCACAAACTTACTGTCTGACAGTTCTAGAACTCACAGGTCTGTAATACCAGTCTTTGTGAGCTAAAATTGAGGTGTTGGCAGGGCTGTGCTTACTCTTGGGGCCCTGGGAGGCATCCTTTCCTTGGTTTTCGTTGTCTGTTATTCTCAGCTGGTGGCCCATCCTATGTATCACAAACATACTAATAAGAAAGGGGGAATAGACAGCCAGTGTGTTAAGAATAGCTTGAGATGCATTGTGACACCAAGAGATACAGACAAGCAGAATACTGAGATGAAGGATGGCAGGGAAAGACCAAAACCATCCCTAAAGAAGCCCCTCAAGTGGTCACGAAAACTCCAGATAAGGAGGACAGTTTTTTTGTTTTGTTTTTTATTTTTTGTTTTTGGCTAGATCAAATATTAACAGTTCAAATTAATTCTAAAATTTTGAAAATGCCTACATTTTTTGCCATTTTAGCTTCTTCATTTCAAAAAATAGCTTTACATTTATGTTGCAAAAAAATCAGAAACATGTTTAAAAACAAATCTTACCTATAGACCCTAGTGTTAACCTCTGTTAGTGTAATCCAACATTAATAAAAATTCTTAAAGCATGGGGGAAAAGCCAGCAGCGTATTGTCCTGTAATACGTTCACTATCATGTAACATGTTCACAGGCTTCAGGGACTAGGGCATGGTCTTCTTTTGGGTGTCATCATTTGGCCTACTATCTCCTGCTAGTACCAACCTTCAGTAAGATGTTGTTGGTGAGATCAGGTGAAAATCAGCCATCTCAGATCTGATCAGAGTCACCGAGAGGTGAACTCTGATATCCTTGCAAACCCACACATATTAATTTCAGTCTGCCTTTTGTACATGCTTGTTCACAGATCCACACATATTTTGTCTTTAAAACACTTTATTTTTTGAAGATTTTTTGAGTTTTTAGTATTGATTTTTAGTTCTAAAAGGGAAACTTAGTATTGCTTTTATATCCTTATTTCAGTAATTTAGTTTCTGTTCAGTGGTACCATTTCACAAAAGCTTATTTGTTCACGTACTTGGGCAGACAGGCCAATTATCAGAAATTAAAAGAGTTAATGTTGTGTCCCCTATGGTTAAATTTTGTATAGAATTTTCTTTTCAATTACTTTTTTCGTATTACAGTGAGTTGGGGTAGTGTGGAAGAAAATGGGAAGGTTGAAGAATATTAAGGTTAACACAATATAGATTATGTTCTGCACTGATGACTCTGGAGTTTACTTTAAAAAATAAATTGTGTATATTTAAGGTGTGTAGTGTGATGTTACAGAATAGATGTCAGTAATAAAATGGCTACTAGAATGAGGCAAATTAACATATTCATCATCTCATATACTTACTTATTTTTGTTTGTTTTTGTTGGCTAGGGCGGTTCCCAATACACTGCAGTTTTGTTGTAGTCCTCATGTTGTGCTTTAGATTTTAGACTTGTTCACCTCGCACATCTGCAAGTTGGTAGTGACGTTTACTTTAGCACTTGCTGCTATTCATACATCTTCAGTTATGTCCGTGCTCTGCACAATGTACATCTCCATCAAAATACAGAATTAAACTCCATTAAAATACAAAAGTAGGATGTAAAGTGTGACTACACTTGCAAATATTTGTGAGTAGTAGATATCAGCCCTGGAAGAGTCCACAGCTAAAGACTGAGCAGGAACACTGCTTAACAAAGAAAAATGGTCCCTTGCTTGCTATTTTCACTTGTGCTTCAGAGTGCAGAGCAGAGGACGCGTGCTGACCCGACACTACCCCTCCAGCGCATCCTCCGAACCGTGAAACTCTCACTGCCCGTGCTTAGTGCAGGAGTATGACGTCACTAGCCATATCTGGAAACAGCAATTCTTAAAAGTCTGCTGTAACTTACATTATTTCTAGAGGCAAGTTCTGTTTGTATTCCAGTTCAGGAATATTTCTGGTAAAGTATAAATACCACCTTGGGGATGAGGCTAAGATGCCAATAAAATGACAAATTGGCTAACGGATGTGGTATTTAGCAGGGATCTTTTCTGAGCCTCTGTGGATGAACATGTACCCCACTTCATCTGCAGAGTTGGTGCTGTGATTTAAAGGTGCTGTGATTACAATCTCCTGAAGGACTTAGCTACTCACTGAGAAACGACCATGTATTTGTCCCATATCTGAGTGTGCTGCGGTTGAAATGTATGTCTTTTATTTGTAGTTACCTTTTCTTTTCCTGCCTTTCTCGGTAAAGGCAGAGAACTTTCTGCTCAGAAGCTAAGGAGGCTGCATAATCCTGTGCATCTGAATGACATGCTTTGCAGAGACTTCAGCCTCAAACTCAATAAGGAGGTCAATTTGATCAGCATGTAATTTAATCACAGGGACACAGTTAGGCACTGTTTTAGATTAGGAATCTTGAATGTATAGATTATTTTATCAGATTAGTGTCATTCAATTTGGAACTCTTAGATTTTTTTGTGTGCATTTACAACAGAAAGTATATTTTTTTGGTTTGTAAATATTTGCTGGCAAATGAATCAGATGGCAAATTTCCATGATAAACTATACCAGAATTACCAGTGATTTAAAGATATCTGGAATCTATTGAGTCCGTCATCCTCTAATTTTTATTCTCTTGAAAGTTATAACTTTGTTTTTAAAATAAATATTCTCATCTAGTTGAAGGGAATAATTATTTACCACCCTATCAAATAGTACTGCCTGTCACTCCATCACCCCTCCAACCTCCCAAAAAAAACCCCAACCAGAAAAACAAACGGACAAAGAGAGGGGAAAGGGAAAATATGGAAAATGATGAATGAACCTGATATAAATAGGGAGGGAGGGAGGAGAGGGGAGGGGCGGGGGAGAGGGGGGGAACCAAGATGCACCATGTATAGGTACAGAATAAATGTAATGAATGTGACCAATGTATGTAGAATGTACCAATACATGCTCTTGGTTTAAAATAAAAAAACAAAAAACAAAAAACAAACAAAAAAAAAACAGCTAGGACACATTCTTACTTTGTTTAAATTTTCTGCAAAGCACTTACTACCTTCTGACATACTCTGTGTTAAAGATTTGTTTATTGATTATCTACCATTTAGATTACTTCCTCCATTAGAGTATAAACCCAGGAGGGCAGGGCTTTTGATAAGTTTTGTTCACTTGCTATCTGCATAAAGCCTAAGATGGAGCATGTATTACAGTAGATAGTTAGGAAATATTTAGGACTCAAGGGACTAAACAGTAATTGTAGTGTACTGACTTCCATTGTCCTGGGAGTGGTGAGCCTTGTATGCGAGAAGAACATATCAAAAGCATTGCATTATCTGACTAGAGAGAAAAGCGGCCCATATCTAACACACCAATGAGAGTATTTAGTATGTATTATACACAGAGTCTGCCAAAAAATGTATACACACTTCAGGAAAAGAAAAGCCTGTATAAATATTTTAATGCTAAATTTGTGAGACATCATGAGATTAATACAAGTTACTTTTGGCCTCTACAATTACAAGAGATGCTCAAAGGGGTGGCCATTAGTTTCCAGACACTTGTTAGTACAGTGAACTTGGATAACCTTGGATATCTTTGAATAACCACTGTAACCTTGGATAGGCTTGGTCATTGAGATTGCTGCACATGTATTTTCAATTTCTTCTCTAAGGGCCAGCAGCGTAGAGGGTTTTCTGGGATATACAACATCCTCTGGGGTCCCCCACACAAGGGCAGAAACATTCAGTGAAAAATATCATACTGTTTTTCTTTTCCTGAAGTGTGTATATACATTTTTCTGGTGGACTCTGTATGTTAATTTAAGTTAGAATCTATGAGGTCTGTATTATATATTTATTTACATTAGCATATATTTTCTTAATGTCTAACTTTTTAATTTCACATTTTAGAGCAGTTTTAAGTTTACAGAAATTAGTTACAGGTACACAGATTTCCCACAAACTCTGTCTACCCACCTCAGCTTTCTCTATTATTACATCTTTTATTTGTGTGCTGCATTTGTTGTAATTGGTAAGGTATTATCGATACATTATTTTTCCATTAGTCAGATTTCCCATTGCTGAGACACAATACCTCACATTCACACATTCACATGGTTTAATTTGGGTCAGGGCACATTCCTTATCTCTAGGGTACAACTGGAAGACTAATAAGGTATAACTAGCAGACTTCAGAGGATAACATGGATTATTAGACTATTTGGTTAACATAAAAAAGAAATAAAAGAGCAGCAATAAGACCATGCGGGTTTGAATCTGTTCTGAAATTAGATTATGATGAAGGTTTACAACTCTGTAAATACACTGAAGAGCTTTGAAATTGTGCACTTTAAATAGGTAAACCTCCTGGCATGTACATTGTATGTCAGTATTTTAAAAGAGCATGAAATGAATAGTTTACAAATAATAAGATGGCAAACATAAACTCATATTTCAATAACAAAACTAAATGTAAATGAAAAAACTAGTAGCTACTTTTATGTGTCCTATAAATTTAATCATAATAGAACTCTCCATCTTAAACATTAAAACAGCTAAGCAATTTGAAAAAAGCCACAGAAGTTTTGTTGTTGTTAAGTTTATGGAATAGTTCATGTTTATGTTCCCTAAATTTGTAATCAATATATGAATGCAAATGGTGATGTTACCTGAATTACCTTCTTTTCATATGATGATAGAATTTAGAATTAGTTACTGATGCATTGGATTCTTAACTTTTGTTCTCTGCATTTAAATGATTGTTTCTCTTATGTGAAATTCTGTTTTTATTTTAAAAATGAGATTACCCTTTTTAGCAGGATTAGTGTGATAAAACATTTATTGTAATTTCCTACAGACATTAAAATATTTATTTTCTATAAAGCAGTAAGATCAACATATTTCTTAAAAATCCCACATAGTTAAGTTATTCGAGAAAATGTTCATTTGTCTAATGTTTTATGGATTTGATAATTCAAATTCTAAAATTGGTCATTAATTGTGACTTTTATTATTTCCTTTTGTAGATTACTTCTATATAAATCATTCTAGTCTCCCTTGTTTGCAGGAATTTAATTAAATGATTCATGTCAACATTAATAAGAGACGTGTCATGAAATCGCTCTGCATCGCTTCTGCATAATTACAACTGTACTGTACTTAGCCAATCGTTTAACCCTGTGGGCCATTTGTCTCGTCTTGTGTGTCTAACTGATGATTTCACCCCCGCATATGCCTTACTCTGGGTATTTAGATGTGGAATCAGTTCTTTTATTTCTTCTGATTCCTACTACTTATGAAACTGTGTTTCTTTTTTGTCATGTACACCATTAAAGGGCATCTGTTGCTGATAATGATTAACTATGAGTCCTGATTACAAATTGTTTCATCTGGCGAATCGAATGACGCTTTTCTTTGCACTGATGTGAATGTGTGTGAATGTCCAACATCTAACTGTGAACATGATGGTGTAATATATTTTTGATAATCATTGATATCACTAAAGATATGGCATATCCTATTTTCTTGCCAAATATGGAAAGGAAATTGCTTCACATATTCTTGAATGATTTTTTCTTGGAAGAAAATCATTAGATGATCTTGTCCTTTTGAGGGAAGAAAAGTACATGATAACTACTCCACAGGAAGTTAGGATCTAAAAACTGCCTTTTCCATTCAATAGAGTGTTCTCTTTAAGTAATGATTCTGTATTTTAAAAATGCAGTGGGGGGAGGGGATAGGTTTACAGTGATCTTTTCTGAAGACTAGATAAATTACTAAAGGAGCCAGAATGCTCTGTCGTAAGTAACATATTGAATTTTACAAGAGTATCAGAAAATTCTACCTGTATATTTGGGGTGACATTTTTAATATCACCTCATAACATATAAGCAGTCTGTGTGTTGCATTTTATGCACCTTATCTTCCAAGAGCTTGCTTATGAAGGGATGGAAATTCTTAACTATAGCCCGAAACGTCACACTAAGTGATGTTAACCACTTAATGGATTTTCTAAGGAAAAAAAATTACAGTGATACCTCGGTTGTCAAACTCAATTTGTTCCAAATTTGTAAGCACTTAACATATTTTTCCCATAAGAAAAAATGGAAAACTCAATAATTGGTTCTGAGGCCCCAAAATTACACTTACAAATTGGTTTTTTGCAGGACTTAAACAGATTTCACAATGATTTCTTTCGTTAGCGCTATCATGTCTCTGGCAGTTTTCCTCTTAGCTTTACTGCTGTTGTCACTAAGTTTCTTGGGGCCCTGGTTACGATGTTTTATGCAAATAAAGCACAAAAATAGCACAGTGATGAATGTTTTAACGCACTAACACAAGCACTGTGCATTGTCTGGGTGAGAACGGTGCTTAGGCTGGAGTGTCACCCCTTGTGTCCACTACGAGGCTCCATGTGAGACACTCCCAGCCAGTGAAGGTCTTCAATTCGGATTTTTGGTTTGACTGTCGAGGAAACTTACGAACACTGAGCAGATTTTTTTGAATTTTGCTGTTTGAGTAGTGGAAAGTTCAAGCCTGGAGCTTTTCAGTAACCGCGCTGTTACTGTAATTGATGCGTGAAGAAGCTGAAGAAACCTTAGTCCTCACAGGATACCAATCATACATTCTTACACAGTGCTGAGTTTGTCCTTCAGTGATGGAGCTTGTATTCTGATCGATTTGCTAGGGACCTAAGGACTGACAAGACAGTATTTGTTGATATATTTTTTTGTTCTATTTACACTGTGGATACTGTAGTCATTTTCTTCTTAAGGAGTCACATTATGATTATAATTTGATTCCTGAATAGTTCAGAATTTTTTGGCGAAGCGTGATTTTTTTCTTGAACTGTGAAATTTTATGTAATACTCAAAAGAATGAGGTAAGAGAAATTTTACTTTAAATGCTATAAAAGAAATTATAGTTAGATGCTGTGTCTCCAATTGATCTTTTTAATTAAATAGAATCTTTCAGTTGCTGTGCCTAATCAGGAGACCTGTTGTGTCTGAGAATTAGGTAGATGTTCACTTTTGCTTTTGAATGTATTGGACTATCATTATATTATGTACCTAGTACATTTTCAGCCTAATGCTTTTTGAAATTCTGTTTAGTAAATTAATTGAGCTTTTTTGTTTGATGAGATTAAATGTTGCTAATGAAAGGTTTGAGTACTATTTTATCCTCTAGAACTGGAAGTAGATTTTGGTCTGTAGACCACATTTCAATTGATTTAATAAGTCATTGCAGCATTGCTAGATATTTACTTGTTTTTTTTTTTTTAAATTCATTTTGGCTTTTTCTTTCCACAGCAAGTTGATGTGGAAAAATGGGTATGTGTTTCCATGTATTTACAAAGAAATTGTGATTGGAAAGTGCATGTTTGCTCTTGCCTCTAATCTTTTTATTTTGCTTCCTAGTGTGGCTTGTCTTTTTCGTGTCCAAACTAACTGCTCTGTTGAAATGAATGAAGACCTGTTGCAGGTCTCTAGTTAGAACCTTATTCATCTCTGGTTTTGCTCCATCCGATATGGGTTCTATTAAAGTTCTTGCCATTCCCAGTGCCACATAGTTGTTATAGAATTAACTTTAATTATATAAATTATGATGTGCTTCTGGCCAACAGAAAGGCTTTTATTATTAGTACTCTGTCTCTTTTGCCAAAAAACAATGACTCTTTAAATTCAAAACCTTACTGCTTAGCCCTGATATTGTTCCATGCACTATGGAAATGGATAGATGTGGTCATATGATATTAAAAAGTGAAGATGGAGATACCAAGAAGTGGAATAGCTGGGTCAAATGGAATCTCTAGTCCTAGTTCTCTGAGGACTCTCCACACTGATTCTGCCATAAAGAATGATAAGCTTGAGATATTCCTAGGTAAATGGATGCATCTTGAGACCATACTTTTAAGTGAAATAAATCAGACACACATGTTTAAATACCACATTGTTTCTCTGGTGTGAGAAACTGAAAGTGTAAATAAAGACTAAAATGTAATATATTGGGAAAGGGAAGAAAATGTCCAAATGGGAAAGAGAACGAGGGAGGGGGAAAGGAACAGAGGGACAAGAGAAATAAGAAATGGAAGGAAAAAATGGAAACAAAACTTTTGTAGATAGGGAGGGAAGAGGGGGTGAGGGGAGGGGAATGGGAAAAAAAGAAGCAACAAGATATATCATGTACAGGTACAAATCCCCTGTGATGAATGTTATCACTATGTACATCTAAAATGTACCATTAAAATAAAATTTTAAAAAAAGATTAAAAAGTGAAGATGAGTAAGTAAATCTCTTGGTGAAATGCAGCTACAGGCTTCTGGAGCCTGTTTGAGAACCCAGGCTATTGGCAGCTGTGCGATGTGAACGAGGGATCTTACTCCTTAGTCCTAGTTTCTTCATCTGCTGGGAGAAAAGGAGTGACGGAGGGAGAATGTGAACCAAGATCTCTTCCAGTTCTTAACACCCAGGATTCTGAATGGAAATTAGAGTTTCACCAAGACATATGCCCCTGTGCTCCACTTTTCCCCCAAAGTACCAAACAATGAGGCTTTTCAAATTGTTGTTTTCTTTTGTTTTTATTTGCTCTGTGACTTAGTATGATGAGTCATTTGGCAGTGACTTAGCTTGCAGCCTCATTTTGCCTTTCTTGTTCTTCTGGCCTTGGGATCCTGTTCACTTGATGTGGGTACCTGGAGGATTTTGGCACCTTCTCAGTAGCCTTTCAGGGCCTCCCAGGAGTGTTCCCCAGATAGCTGCATGGCCACCTGGCTTTTGCCATTCTTTGCTTCTTTTCATTACTTTTAGCCCTTTATAGTCCAGAAATTTTTTTTTTAATTTTCTGTTTCTGTGATGGTGAGACCAGTATTGATTTTGGAAAACTACCTCTTCTGTATTGTATTCTTCTTGGGAATAGTTTAAATTCATCATCTATCTCTTTGTAACTAAGCTACTACTACTTTGCTCAGCTGTTTCTTTTTGAAATTTCATGCCTTCCCCCATGGCTGGTTAAAATTCTGATCCAAGCGCCACATTTTTTTTTTTCTTGTAAAGACAAGGTGAAAGAAATCTTGTTTTTTTTTTGTTTTGTTTTGTTTTTTCTGAGAATGACTATGTCACCTCTGTTTTCCTCACTCCCCTATTTCTGCTTCCCATAACACAGCCCTTTGTCTTCCAATATTTACATCCCTTTATTTCCATTCAGTATTTCTGTCCTGTCCCCTGATTGCTATTTCTTGACCAACCGCTCAACCCACTTTTCATTTTTCTGGAAATGTGTAGATTATGTAAGAAAATAAAATAGCTTTTTTTGTCATTGTTTAAAAACATTCCCACATGTTCCTCTGTGCATTTGGTTACTTTTGATCTTCCTTACTATGTATCTTTTCTATTTCTGTAATAATTTTTCATCTTAAAACATTTATTTCCTTGTCTATTTGTGAATCTTTGTGGTGGAAGATAATGGAAATATCCCTGAGCTGAACATGAGGCTTAGCTTGGCCAGCGACCAGCTTTTGTGGCCTTATGCAGCCCTTAAAGGACCATGATCTCCTTGTCTACAGGATTAGAACCTGGACTACTCCTTTCCTATCTTCCCATACTCCTGTTACATTAATGACAAAGCACATTGTTGCTGAGATGTGTGTCCAGTTAGATACACACCAAGCTATGGAAAGCTTCTACCAGGCTCTGTCTTAGAAGACCAAAGGTCTATATAGAGATGTCTTAGTAAATTTCCTGTGGGAATAGACTCTTTCTTTGGAAGTCTGTACAGTTCAAGTTTTTAAGTGTGTCCATATGAACTTTGGAACTCCACTGTAACAGGAATGCTGGAAAGGCAATACAGAATAATTTAATTCCCTGCCCACCTACCTCAGACTGTTCTGTGAGGCTCATTGTCCTCCGTCCCTAGGCTTACATTGGAATGGATCCCATGACCCCTCTCATATTCGGGGAGTAAAACCCTGCATAGTCATTTGAGGCCACACAAGTCTCATTTCAGTATTAAAATCCCCTGTCCTGTGTCACAGGTGGACCTCAGCGTGTCATCCAAGTTAAGCTGTTTGGGATAGTGCTGGTGCTCTAGGCAGGGCTATGGGAAGCGGCTTCACACCACACCCCGCATGCTCTGCAGACCCTCCTCCATAACTGCATGCCCGCATCTGTCCCCTTCAGGGGCAGGGGGAGGAGGGGGCAAGAGGGTCGGCAGATAAGAGCTGTCCATCCTTCCACTGACCACTGGGCTGGCCAGGTTGCTAAAAGTGCTCTTTCCCATAGGCGCTTGGAAGTGCCTTGCAGGGAGTACCTAGTGCCGGAAGTCTGGCACTAGGCTTGTGATTCTGTCTGGCCACTAGAGGACATTTCCTCCCAGTAGAGCTCATGGTGTCTTCTAAGAGGTGCCAGGGGCACTCCCACTTGCCCCCAGCTGCAGACCTGTAGGATATGGGCAGCTTCTTGCACAGCATTTCTAGATGTAGTCACACACTTGGTTATGGTGTCCCAGCCCTGGGGATGGAATTGTCCCTGAAGCTACCTTGACTAGCCTTGAGGTGAAGACCAGCGTCTCCCTAAGACCCTGTTGTCTTTTTGCTCTTTGGCCTGGTGACATTCTGTGGGTGGGGGAGTCAGCTAGGGGCAGCAGGCACGCTCACAGCTACCACCACTGGTGTCCCTGCTAGGTGGCATAACAGCGTGTTTTAGAATATGGTACTACTTGGCATTGTTTTGTTCTGAGACAGGCATCCTGTTTTGACATCCGTTAAACTTTTCTGCCTAGACTACATATCAAAAACCTAGACTGAGACCTCCAGGAACCTCATAAAACTTAGGTGCATGTAAAAATTCACATGCCTTCTTTGTGGGTTCCTGACAGCAAAAATCTGGCTATTTTCATCAAAGGTCTCAATCTCTGTTTCTCTCGCTCTCTCACTCTCTCACTCTCTCTCTCCATCGCTCCATCTCTCCATCCCTCCTTCCTTCTCTGGTCCCCTATTTTCCTCTCTGTCTCCTCTCTCTCCCTCTCCCTTCACTAGTGCCTCTTTGGGCATCTGTGCACTTGTTTAAACATAATCTCATTGAGTTATCGAATGCTGATCTTCATACTTTAAAAGAGAATAAAATTGCTGAGTTCTTTCCGTCTATTCCTCTCACTGTCCTGAGATCTTTCCTGACTTACAGCAGTAGTTTCTAACACGGACTTGAGGTCGTAGCTAGGACATTCTGTGAAGTGATCATAAATGAAACTTTGCGTATAGACCAAATGATACCTTGTTCTTTACTCTTTTGAAAATTAGTTTGATGCTGTTGCAGTTAAGACTGCTATTTCAAATGTTAACTCAGTGACAATTTGAAAAAAAATTAATTTTCACACATAACTACATAATATTTCAAAGACATATTTGAAGGTCTTTGAAATGATTTCCTATAATCCAGGTTTGTTCATTTTGAATCAATGTTCTAAAAGTATAGAGTTTCTATATCCTGATACATAGTTTTTTATATGTATCAGGATATACATATAAAATTCTTTTAATGGCAGGCCTCTCTCCTTTGCTTTCATCTGAATGTAGGGCAGTCTTCACTTCTCTTCAAGTCATTCTGAAGAGGTCAATTTATTATTTTTGACTTAGAGACATTCTCAATTGAGACAAACTGGGAAAAGAAGAAAACCCTCTGTACATCTGCTACTTCATGTTTTAGGCATCTGGGAGCTCTGTGATATATAAACATGCGTCACAGAGATAAAATGTCAGGATTTATGTAGCTTCTCAAAATCATTTATTTTCCTTCAGCTTTCTGAAGAACTAGATAATTATATATACATATATATGTCAAACCCATTACACTCACAAGGAAAGACAGCCCATTTAAATACTGCCTGCACAGAGTTATTGACAGGCTGAAAAAGACAACAATTGCTACAAATCTGTCAGAAAATATAGTGTGTTCTTTTAAATGTATCTGCTTGCACACACAACCAGATGCCAGTAAGTGACACAAAATTACTCTGTGAAATCCACAAGAGCCACTTCTATGAGAGACACAAGATCATTTCAGTGGGCGGTATCATACATGCAATTGCTCATTATGGGTTGAAAGCTGAGCCCCCTTCTGATACTTTCTGGACCTATAATCAACATGTCTGTTTCATCTTAGGTATTTTAGGGGAAATCATAGGAAGTGAAGCATTTTTGAAGGGTACGCTATCCATCATAAGAGTAATAGTTGTCATATTTCACAAATATATATCCCCGTATGCTATTAGACAGTTTGTACAGATATGTGTTTGAAACTTGTAATTGTTCACATTAGATTACCTTTTGTCCTAAAAATTATTGGGAGCAGCATTAATTAAATATAATCACTATCAAACCCTGGTCTTTGGTGGTGAAATAATTTTTCCTTTTCTCAACATAGTGAAATTACCAGATATTTCCTTGTTAATAAAGGAGATGATACAGTTGAAGGGTTATAGGGAATCCTGGCATCTTGTTACTTAGAGAGAAGAGGTGCCAAAACAGGCTTAAATTTGATGGACATTTTGTGTGGAGAGTAGGACAGTCCATCTCTCTTTTAGCAAATCCATACCAGAAGGGGCTCCTGTGCCCAAGTTTTGCCCTGTTCTCTGAATGTTTCCCTTGAAAATTCTTTTTAATGGCAGGCCTCTCTCCTTTGCTTCCAGTTCCTTAGTAAGGTACTTGGAGGGAGTTGGTTTGGTAAAAGTTCACTTAAAAGTTCTAAAATCCTTTATAAAATTACTAAGTTTTTAAATGTTTCATTTCATTAAACTGAAATATCAGTTTAAAAATCAAGATCAACTTTGAGCTCAAAGGCATCATTAATGGTAAAGGAGCTTTTATATATCACCTGAATTTCTGTTTCTTTCTTTGCACTGATAACAAATGGAATACAATTATGCATTCTCCCCATGTCCCATAATTGTTAACAACATTCAGAGTAAATCATTGCTCTTTGATTTGTTTTTCTATTCATGATGATTTGCATCTGCTAAGAAAATCTCTCAGGTCTTTTAGATTCTCTGCATCCAGTGATTTAAGCTTATAGAACAAAGATGATTCTGCTTCTTTTTGACATCGATTTGACTCCGGGTGCCATCTGTATTTGTGCTAAATGCCACACTAGCAATTGCTCTCCAGGGTTTTCCTTGTTAATGGAGGTGGAGACGGTTATGCCCCAGCTCTTGCTCATCTGGATCCCGTCTGACCTGTCAGTTCTGCAGTAATTTCAGTAACCCTGGACATTGAGTTGCTGCCACTTTCAGTTTTATCCTACAGAACTGAAATCCCCCTGTTTTGTTTTTCAGTGCAAATTGATCATCATCCAAAAAGGTCTTCTAGGGCAGAAAGCAGGTCAGGACCCATGCTGTGTGCTTATGCTCTCGCTGACCTAATCATCGCTTCCTATTCTGCTTCATCCAATGAAACCTTCATGAATGAAATAAGTCAAATTATCTTCTTTGTTAAATTTATTGTAATCATAAAATATTTCCCACACCTAAAGGAGCTATTTTCTTCAGTATTTGTCTTTCTACATGTTTTCTTTTCTCTCCTTTCTATTATGTGAACTACTTTTAGAGAGATTTTCTTGTTTTCTTTAATGTTTATTGCTTTTTATCATGCCTAAATAGTGTTTATTTACGTTGAGATTAGAATACCATATTCATCCTTCTTGTTTTAATGTATTTTGCTTTCTTCTTTGCCCTTGGATTATCCCTTTGGCATAGCTCATAATGCTATAACTTCGATGATATTCATCAGTTAAGTCAAATTGACCAGTAAAAAGAGATTTGTACAAAAAGTTAATGTTAATAATACTGCAGATAATCTTTCATGCTCTTGATTATCTTTGGAAATTATGAGTGTCTGTTACATCTTCTGTGCTTTCTCATTCTACCAATGGGTATTTTACCTTTGCTAATTTGTAGTATTCTTTCTATTTTATTGTATATGCAGATTTTCTTCCCTGTGTCTTATGCTTTCTACAGTAATACACAACTCAGGAATTCTGAGGAGCAGACCTCGTAATTCTACTGACACGCTTTTTATCAGTTACAGTTTTTTTTTAAAGTAGTTCCACGTAGAGAACTGACAAAATCAGACTTTTTTCAGGAAAAATTTCCCAAACCTAGCTCAGTTTAATAAAATCTCATGAAGACAGTATCTCGTATAAATCATGTGTTATGGCAAAATGTTGGATTTTTAATGCTCCTTTGAATTGAGGCATAAAAATTGATTTTTTCCTAATTCCTCATTGATAGATATTCCCATCATTAGTAAATCATATGTAGGCATGTATTTGATCAGTTTTAACATGGAAAATAAGTGCGCTGATACATTCACTATTTTTTTCGTGTGCTGGGGATAATTCACTATTAATGGGTTACACAAATGTAACTGAACACTGTATTGTCTAAGCCAAGAATAATTTTTTTTATAACTTGACCTTGAAAATATAATATTGAAAATCAAAGATACCAGTCTCAATGGAACTTCCATTTAGTAATATGCATATTGCTCTGCATGTATGTTTCAAAGAGACAACAGTAGTTTTATAAATATCTGTGTTGAAAAACTTTCCTTTCTGATTTAAGACCAGTGTAGATATGTCTTCTATTTACTCCAAGACTTAGATGTGTTCCTGGCAACTAAATTCAGCCATATGTTTGGAAATACAGCATTATCTTTCTGTTGCCATTCTTTTCCATCTTTGTACCTCTCCTAGGAATAAGTCAAGGAAGCTTTAGGGAATCTTATGAAAAATGTAGGAATACATAGCACTTAATGTCTTGTAGAAGCAAAGAAGAGGTAGTATTATTCATGAGCAAAGACACTGTCTTTTTCAGAGAAAAGGAGAAGCATTTTTGAGATCTTTGAAGTTTGCTTCTGACAATATGCAGTGTCTAAGGAATTGCTGACTTATTTGCATGAAAGATGCACATCTCATTCCAGCTTATTAGTTTAACACCCACCTTACCTGTTTCTAATTTGTTTTTACTAAAACTAGCTGCATTGCTACAGTATTTATGTCACCTCATTTATATGCAAAAGATGAAATAAAAGGTTTTTCTCTTAAGCCTCTTCAGAGGTTAAGTTTAAGATTATACTCCTTTCTTGGCACTTAGGTGTGTTGTACATTGAATCACGCCTTGCAGTAGGATGGCATGTATTCACGGAAAAGGGAAGAACTAGTGTAAAAACATTTTTTAAAAGAGTTTTGCTTGCTACAGCTTTTCTCTAGCATGTAGTTGATACTAAATTTTGTTGCAACAACACAGTGATTTTTTTAAATGTTTGTTGTTACATAGGTCTGTTTGGGACAATGGGCTCTTTATAAATAAGAGAAATTTTAAATAAGTCTTTGAAATAATGTATATTTAATATTTTCTTTCTTTTCCTTATGTCCCTACAGAAATTCATGATGAAGGTAAGAATTTGGATCATCTGCTATATATGTAATATATATGTATAAGTTTTCAGTATGGTTATACATATTTGCTTTGTTTTTAGTTACAGGACTGTTCTTTACATTTAAACTTTAAAAACTTAAATCAGACTTTGGAACTCTTAAGGTAAATAAATTGCCTGTTTTGATTTGACAACTTAAACAACATTGGACTGTGTGTCATATTGTAACATATAAAGCTTAGTTAGTATTAGGAATTTCTCCCATAGATGCAAATTTTTTTATAGCTGTCCATTGGGAATACTCACTTGAGGGATGGTGGTGGCTGCTGAGTGTGTAAGCACTCTTGAATGAACACAGTGGGAAATTGTCACACTGGGAAATTGGAAGAAACACCAAGAAACTACTTTTACTTATGCTAGGAGAAGTGAAAATAATTCAGACCCTTTCCTTTTTCCAAATAAACCAGAAAGTAAACTCTTCTAAGAGGAGACAAATGAAAAGAGAAGAATAAAATATACGGTCCTGTCATTGAGGATAAATGTCAGGAAAACCAGGAAGAGCAGAATGCAGTTATTTTTTGATGTGTTCTTGAAAAATCATGTTTCATTTTTATAAACCCAGCACATTTCTCCTGAAACTTTCATAAGACTTAGTTTTTTACCTTAAAAGCCTAAAACAGAAGATAATGACATTTACTTATATTTATTTAATAAAGATTTAATATAATTTATAATCTCAAAAGAATGTTTCAAAAGATAAAAACTTCAAGAAGTGTTCATCAATATTGTGGGCATAGATGGAGAAGGTTACTTTGAAGAATTGGAAACAAATTACTCTTGCCAGTCTACTGAATTACTTAAGTCTGTCCTTCATAGTTTACAAATCTTAGGACCAGGCGTTCTGTGGGGTACTCCAACCTGGACCAATATATTCACTAACAGTAAGAAATCTGACAGTTTGGATGGATGACAGAAGTGGGCATTTCTTTGATATCAACAAAGACATGGAACATCTTCTAAAATTTCAGATAACTTCAAGTCTTATTTTCCAATAGGGAATACAGTATTATTACATTATAAGGTGAAGACATTATCTGCTAAATTAGATGATGTATCATGACACAAGCATTTTGGTTAGGAACATACTTTCTGCAGCAGCAAAACATGAATATATCCTCTCCTTGCAAATATTAATAAGGAAGTTGGGTTTGAAAAAAATTCAATTTTTCTTGCTAAATATGCATTTAATGTGTTTATCATCTCATTGCTACCTCAACTTCCTATCCAATATCATACATACTTTGTCTTGGGTGAATGGAGTAGTTACCTAAAACAGTTATCTTAGCTCTTGTGCAAGAATAGCTTCATATAAAAACAGGTGTGAGTAGAAAAAGTGGGGTAGATTCAGTGGAGCTAAAACATAGCAATGTGCCTCAGATTCTTTCATTAGGCTTCTGTTAGCTGCGAGGGCAGAAGCCAGTGGCTCATGTTCATACCTGCATTGGGTGATCTGGAAAGGTCAGGATTTGATTAAGGGGAGGGCATATGCGTGCAGTTAGAGTAATTTGAGGCACTTAACAGGAAAAGCATGCTGAATGTGATTTATCTTTCACCTTTCTGTCACAATTTGCATCATTCATGTCCGAAACGGCATTGTTAAACCACTCAGCACAGGGGTGGCGAACCTATGACACGTGTATTATTTGTTTTACCTTTAAGACAAAAGATGTTGATGTCCGAGTTGTTTTTTTCTAAACAGAAACCTCAGTATTCAGGTTGAATTACAGTGTTGGCACTTTGTGATACGTAAGTAGGTTTTGGGTTGCAGTTTAGGCCCTTGTCTTTAAAAGGTTCGCCATCCCTGGCTCTGCGCCGGGTGGATGCTGCTTTGCTGTTGCAGGAGCCCGTTCTTGCTTGTTGGTGCCGAGTGGTGCCGCTTTGGTAATGCCAGGAGCCAGATGTATTTCCTGGGGGACCCTTTTGGTTAGGACGCCAGTGCAGGTAAACCATCCAGTGTCAAGTGGCCATCTTGACAGTGCTCAGCTGGCTTTCGTAGGCGGACGGTGCCCTGGTGCCAGGCTTCTCACAGAGGGCAGGCCACTCCTCCCTCCTGCAGCCTCTGTGTGTCCTGCGTTGTCCGGTTCCTCTGTAGTCATTCTCTGGTGATGGGAGGGGCTAAGCACAGCCAGAGTTTTCTCCCTGAAACAACTAACTTGTCTGTTTTCCAAGTACTACTACTTACATTTGAAGATACACATAAGAGCTGCTCCACTGGAATATCTGAGTGCACTGAAAGAAATACCCTTCCCACAAATTCCTTTGTGTCATTCCCCGCAATTTGTAACATTGACAGTGTGGTTCGATATTCCTTGATGTGGTAACTCCTTTTAGGAATCTGTTGTTTAACTTGCGAAATCTCATATGACATCACAGCAGGCAAGGTATGTACAAAACTGCTCTGTGAAGTCTGATTTATTTTTAAAATGTCCCATCATAAAGGCCTGGAATTTCGAGAAATGTCCTACATTGATTAGCACAGCACTTGTGTACAAGCAAGATGATTATAAGAATGGAAAAACCTTAAGATATTTAGGTGTTTCATAGGTCATGAATTAAATGGCTTTAATCAGCTATACAAGATGCAGCTTAATGAGCCCCTATATCTTTCAAGCCTATGTGTAAAAAACAGCCAAAGAAACCATATAAAAACAAATAAACATGAGACATAGAGCCAGTAATTTTCATTTGCATATAAATCTCTTTAGTTGAGCTCCATAATTACTATTCTGATTTTATATTTGGTGGGTTTCTGACATGGTACATTTTAAGTTTATGACAGTAATACTTCAAATATATCTGTAATAATTCAGTTTGTTTCCCTGCCCACGAAGAATTACAGAATATATTATGCTCTATTAGAGAATGTTATTCTATAATAAATGTAAATGTAGTAGTTACAATGAAGCTTTTGCTTACAGTATGAGTTCCTGAGTTTGACACTTTTGACAAGAGCCTGGAAATCTAGAGATGTAGAAATGCCTAATAATACAAATTGTCATTAAAATAAATTGTGAAAATTTGAGATGAGTTTTCTTTCAGGTATGTGCAGTTGCTTACATTGTATTTGAAGGTTTGGGCATTTTTATTCTCTTACATTTCATGTTTTGTACTATTATATAATATTAACCCTGTTGCTTGTCTTGGGAATAATGAGACCAACCCACACATGGGACTGGAAAAAAAACAATTTTAACTCCTATTTTCAAAAAGTCAAATTTTACATTTTAGTAAATGATGCTGGGCTCTCCTATGCCAGGAATACTTAAGTTACTGGGAGGAGTTTGGAAATGGTAGTGCGCCCCCCACCCCTGCCCCAAGACAGCAGCAGCTTCTTAGTACAGAGCCTCATCGTGGACACTTGACTGAATCTAGGAGATGCTGACTTCAGCCCCCACCTCTGTGCAGGGGACTTGAAGAAGGGCTGAGGACAGCTCGCTAGCTGCACTGCTGGCTCCAGGACCATGAGAGATACGCCGGGGTGCAGTGAGTGACAAGCAGCATTTTTGGGAACAGATAGGGCCTTAGTCACGTTTTCAAAAGTACTCCAAGGACATTGCATTCCAGCAATACCCTAAAAGGACCCAATAATCCATCCTATAGTTGGTGTTAAGAAATATACTAAAGATACAGTTCTCAAGCTTCTACTGTTTCTTTTTCTTTCTTTTTTTTTCCCCTTTTTTTCCCAAAATATTTTTACCTTCAAAATATTTTGAAGGCAGTTGTGGAGGATTCCATAAATATTTGTTAACGAATAATTTGAGTTTTCTGAGTAGACTTTTATTTGCAAAGCAGAGGAAAAGAGACTGATCTTTGGCACTAGAGACTGCACCTCTCATAACCCAATAAATATTTTTTGAATGAGTAAGTATTTCCTTTGTTTAATTCTGTTTACTAGAGAATTAGCATAGTAGAACACAC
>PVJO010018217.1:0-37226 GCA_004026905.1 Hystrix cristata | reverse complement strand
GGGGGGGGTTAAAATTCACTCGGTACAGCAGCTAAGGGTTTTCCTCCAAGATACTATTCCCTTTTTTTCATTGTACACTCTCTTCTTTGACAATCTAGCCTTTCACCTACATAGTCGGGGCTGATATTTGCAGGAAAAAAAAATTTTTACAGAAAGCTGTGAAACATAAACAATCCAGTGCCCTCATAGATGTCCTGTTGTATTCTGGCGGAGAGACTTCGCGTGTTCTCCTGAGCTCTGGAGGAAACCGGCGCCACAACGTTCCTTCCACTAAACATCCTGCCTGCTCCTCACCGATGCTACTTCAGCTGCTTTCTTTGGAATTTAAACTTCAACAGAAAGGCTACAGTAAAGTGTTGTTTGTATATATTATTCTCTTAAGCATTAGCACAGAAGTTGGAGTCAGCAAGTCTCTGGGTCCGCTCCGGCTCGGTTGGGGGCGTGGGGAAAATTATTTACAAAATCCCTCCGAGCGTAGGTTCCCACGATAAAACACAACACCCATTCTCAGTATTTACTACGCCATTAAGTGATAGGCGAGACGGCTGGCCCAGAACAGGTGCTCGGCAACTCGTGCCCCAAGAGCGCAGCATCCAGCCAGGCGTGGTGGCGCGCGCGTGGAAGCCCAAGGCCGGCAGGAAGCAGAACAGGGCGATGGCCGAGTTCGCGCTCAGCCTGAAAAACTCAGCGGTTTAGCCACATCCTCTCTCAAAATTTAAAAATATAAAACGGCGAGGGATACAGCTCTGCGCAAAGACCTTGAGTTCAACCCCCAGTACCGCCGAGAACGAGAGTAAGACTCAACATCTGCGAGACCACGCAGCCCTCTCCACCTCCTCTTCTAGGCGCCCACGACGCGGACGCGCATGCGCCGCTCCAGGACCGGCGGCAGGAAGGACCCCGGAAGTGCGCACCACCCCGGTCGGGGCGCCCGGCGCGCCTGACTGCCTCGGCTCCCGCGACCAGCGCCTCGCTCCTCCTACTAGGCCCCAAGGCCTGAGCTGTTCCAGGGTTCTGGCCTGGCGCGGAGTGAGGCACATCTCTGGACACCCCAGCCCGGCGCCGGCCCCGCGAGAGGCCCCCGCCAACGCCCAGAGCCCCGCGGCGCCGGGGCCTGTGGAGGCCGAGGCGGCGCCGGTTCCTCCTGGCGCGGCCGCCATGCCGCTCTACGAGGGTCTGGGTAGCGGGGGCGAGAAGACGGCGGTGGTGATCGACCTCGGAGAGGCCTTCACCAAGTGAGTGCCGCGGGCCGCCCCTCCCGTCCCTGCGCCCGCGCCGACGGCCCCGCTGCGTCCGCTGGGGCCCGCGAAGCTGCGGGCCGGGGGGGCGGAGGCGCAGACCGCGCGGGGCCCGGCGCTGCGGTGCCCTCGCTCAGCCTGGGCGGCCGCCCGCACCCAGAGGCCCTCGGCTGTCATCTGTGTCCGAGCCCGGCGGCGACCCGGGTCCCGCCCACCCCGCGCTCTTCTGGTTAGGAAGGGGGTAGCCGAATCGCAGTGCTTGGGGACGATTTCCGTCGTGAAATATTTATTGAGCAGAGCTTCTGGCTGTGCTGGAAAATACTGTGTTCAAGATAGAGTTGTTGTCCACCGAGAGTAGGGAATGGAGCTGGGGAGACCGGGTGCATAAACAAAAAGGTGAAACTGTGACTGAGACTGGAAGTCTTTTCTTGCCTTCTCTAAATTTAGATTAAACATTTTTAGTAGTTCTGACCCTTTTGGGTGGCAGAGATGGCTGCAAGCTAGATGGAAGTCGCAGATGCACAAACCTTAAAACGGTAGCACACAGTTTGAGGGGTCTGGCGGATCATCATTGACGTCTTTGGACCCTAATTTAAGTTAGTACAGGCTTTAAAATAGAAAAATGACAGGCAGAATTACATCCATCTTTATATTTGTGTATATGTATGAAATGGAAGTATTTGAAAAAACTTTGTTTCTTGAAGCACTGCCTAGCGTACGGTACGTATTAAATATTGGATAAGTGGTCAAAAGAATCTACTTAGTTAAAAATTGGACCTCAGGAGCTACAGACTTGGATTAAACATAGCTCACGGTTCCTGGTATTCTCTTAGTGTTCTATGCAAGGCCCTTCCTTATTAATTTATATTTTCTAACTT
Source organism: Hystrix cristata (assembly GCA_004026905.1). Classification (NCBI taxonomy): domain Eukaryota; kingdom Metazoa; phylum Chordata; class Mammalia; order Rodentia; family Hystricidae; genus Hystrix; species Hystrix cristata. The sequence continues at coordinate 35,110 of PVJO010018217.1, read as the reverse complement.
ATTTTTTTAAAACAGTAAATACCTTGAGACTACTACTCAGAGAATTATTTTGGTTGTACATTGGAGAAATAAAAAGTTACTGCACAGGGTCTGGGATTTAGCTCAGTGGTAGAGTGCTTGCCTAGCAAGTGCAAGGCCCTGAGTTTGATCCCCAGCAACTCCCACCCCCGAAAAAAGTTGCTAAACAGGTTTATGATTATTGAAAAAGATAGCAGCAAGGTGATAAATGATGTTTTTAAAAGAAATTTTAAAAATTTAAATTTAAAAAAGGAATTTAAGCTATCTGTGGAGTTGTGTGTGGGAAATTTGAGGAGCACCAGGCAAGTAAAGATGGAGATGAGGATAGTAGAACTGGGGGAGAGATTTTTGGGTGTAGGAGAACAGTGTCGAAAACTGTGCAGGATAAGGGCTGGGGATTTAGCTCAGCAGTTAGAGTGCTTGCTTAGCAAGCGCAAAGTCCTGAGGTCGATCCCCAGCACCAAAAGAAAAAAAAAAAAAACTATACAAGATAAGAAGAGGTGATGCTAAGAGTAAACTAGCATTATGATGAAAATGGTAATAATTAAATACTCAAGAGAGTAGTTTTAAAAAGCTGTAATATAACTGGGCATTGTGGTGCTTACCTGTAATTCCAGCACTCTGGAGGGTGAAGCAGGAGGATCTTGAGTTCAAGGGTAGCCTAGACCAGACTGGATTATATGGGAGACCCTGTCTCAAGAAAATATAAAATAGGAGAATGAAATACTACAAAATTTTATAAGCACTAGCAGTGACAATTACATTAATATGGGCTTAGGTTTGAATTTGATATGTGATTATAATAGCAGTATGGAAGGTAATAGTGTTAGAATGATGGAATGGAGTGGCTGACATAAATTAAAATTATGCATTGTATAAGGACATTTTAATGATAGACCATGTGTAGAGCATCATGTTGCATATGTGGTCTGTCACTACTAGGTGTTGGTAGGTAAGTACTTGAGTGTGGTTCACATTCATTATTGACTTTCAGTGTTTAGATGCATTTTGACACAGAAATACCATCATATTAAAATGGCCTAGAGCAGTGATGGCAAACCTTTTAGAGAGCAAGTGCCCAAACTGCAACCTAAAACCCACTTGTTCATCGACTTGTTCATCGCAAAGTACCAACACTGCAATTAAACCTGAATGCTGAGGTTTTAGTTTAGGGGGAAAAAAACTATTATTCGATTGATGTTCAACTGCTAGAGTGAGTTGGTCACGTGCCGACAGAGAGCGCTCTGTGTGTTGGCTGCTGCGCATGTGCCATAGGTTCACCACCACTGGCCTGAAGCATGCAGCACAAACACAGGCTGTACGGGTTTGTGAGCAGTAGGCTGTACCCTGTAGTTTAGCTGTGCTGCAGGCCATACCGTCTCAGTTCATGTGATTCTGCTCTGATGTTGTCTGGTGATTTAATCACTCATCAGTTTTCTCAGAACATGTTCCCCTTGTTAAGTGATGCATGACTATACAGTGTATAAATGAGGTCACATAACATAGTGCAGCAAGCTTGCAGAGATATCTTGCCTAAAATTCAGCTCGAGTAATGAAATGAGCTGCACGTGATGGTGTGTACCTATAATCCTAGCATTTGGGAGCCTGAGGCAGGAGGATCACTGAGAGTCTGAGGCTAGCCCAGTAGACTACATAGTGAGACTCTATCTCAAAAAATAATTAACTAAAAATAGAATTTAAAAACTGAGGGAAAAGTAAATGCTGCCCAAAAATGATACAGTGGCTTATTTGAGTATCATAAATTTGAGATAATTTGATTTTTTTCTTTAACACATGGTTAATAGATGGTGTTAACGTCTTAGTTGAGGTTTTTGGGTTCGTTTGCTTGTTTTGCTTCCTGTGAATGCATCAAGGTATTTCGAGATGCTCTTTGGCTATTGTTTTGAGACACAGAAACGTTTGTTTTTCTGATAAATATTCACAAAGAATGTTACTGAGTGTTTCAATTTTCCATTTATTTGCAGATGTGGATTTGCTGGAGAAACGGGTCCAAGATGTATAATTCCTAGTGTGATTAAAAAAGCTGGACTGCCTAAGGTATTTTCTTTAACAAATTAGCAGAATGAATGGCTAATTTGGCAAAAGCAAATGTTTTGATTTACTTTTATTTTCTGTTTGTTTATGGAGCTAGGGCTCAAACCCAGGACCTCCTGCATGCGAGGCAAGTGCTGTACCACTGAGCTGCACCTCCAGCCCTGAAATATTTAAAACTGTAACCTCAAATAAGACTGATTGAAACAGTGCTGAATACATAACTTATAGGTATACTCCCAAGAAAGGATTTTTTTAAATCCACTTCATCAAGGCCGAATTTTGTATACCATAAATTGGTCATGTTGTGCAGCTATCCCCACAATCCAGTTTTAGAGTGTTTTCTTCGCTCCGACAAGTTTTCTGATGCTGCTTCATAGTTAACCCCATTCCCACTCCTAGTCTACTGGTCATGTACTGTTTCTATAGATTTGCCTTTTCTGTACATTTTATATAATGGCATCATGTAACACCAAGAGAAAGTTGTAACCTTAGTAAAATACTTTTATGAGCACTATATCATAATTACTGAACAATGTTATCCTTTATTCAAAGGCTTTAGGTCCTTTTTCTTTTTTGCTTTGCCTTTTTTGGGGTGGGGGGCATGCTGGAGATTGAACTCAGGGCCTTGAGCTTGCTAGGTAAGTGTTCTACTACTGAGCTAAATCCCTAACCCCTAGGTCCTTTTCTGTAATTCCAAAACTCAAAGAATTTTGAGTTTGTAAGTAAGTACATGTCTTTACCAAAGCTAATTTGGCAGATTAGGAATTGTAGACTAATAGTTCTATGTACCATAAAATTCACTGAGATGTTTCTACTAAAAACTAATGCTGTATTTGTAAAAAACCTGTCTTTTGCAAAGTTGTGTACTTCTAACAAAATAAACTTGGGAAAATGAGGTTGGGTTAGACCATATGCAAAATCTCTAACTTTGTAAAGGACACTAACAAAAACAGTAATTTACCTTATGGAAATTTTTTAATAGCTGTGGCTAGCAGCTGTATATGGCTGGAGGCTATCTTAGGAGATATTAAAAACAAAATAAAATAATGTATGGAAAATGTGGCCAGAAGGTGCTGAGACAACACAGATAGAGGCAAGTCTGAGCTCAGGGGTCTGTTTTAAGTTGAGACCAGAAGATGCAGCCCAGTAGTGTGAGAGGGTCTGCTGTGGAAAGGAAGCTGCTGCTGTAGGGACTTTTAAATTCTTCTTAAATAGGTCTGCAGTGATACCTACTGTACCTGTTTGAGTCATTGACTTATTCTTAGTTCAGGTTGGTCTTGAACTCACTGTGTAGCCCAGGCTGGCCTCGAGCTTGTGGTGATCTTCCTGCTTCAGTCTCCCAAGTGCTGGGATCATAGGTGTGCACCACCATGCACCATTCACTGATTTATTCTTAATAAAGTTAGAATTCTATCATAATTTTAGCTTCTCTTGCCTAATATAAACCTACAGCTTTAATATGATACATGTTATTCCCTTGCTTAGCAGTCTCATAGAGTGTATTTGATTTTATAGAAACACATATTGTAACAGAATAGACTAGTAAATCAGTTTATATTCGGCATTGTAATCCATCAGAATTATTTTAATTCTGCTTGCTTATGTGATCATTTTACCAATTTCAAATTTTCCTGCAAATCCTTGGACAAACGAGAAACAGCAGATACAGTATTTATGGCATGGTGTTCAATGTATGATGGAAGCTCCTGTCTGTTAGTTTTGTGTGTATTATTATAATTGGCTTTACCATGTCACTGGATTCCTGGCTAGACTGAGAGCTTAATGTTCTCATTCACATTGTTCTTAGTGCTTTGGAGTTTTATTGTTTTGAAAAGACAGATATATATATATTCAGTTCTACATTGTTTGAAACCTTTAAGCACATAGAGTCAAGAAATAAGCCATGCTGATGGCCTGCCTTTAAAAGAATATATGAGGTTGGGAGCAGAGGTACGTGCCGGTAATCCCAGCTACTTGGGTGGCTGAGGTGGGAGGATCACAAGTTTGAGACTAGACTGGGCAATTTAGCAAGACCCTGTCTGGAATAAAAGCTTTTTAAAACTGGGGGGTGAGGATTGGGGATGCAGCTCAGTGGTAGAGCACTTGGCTGGCAAGCACAGAGCCCTGGGTTCAATCTCTAGTACCACCAAAATAAAAAAAAAGAGTAAATGAAGAGAGGTCTGCAGGAGATGCATCAGAGCACGTGAAGCTGGCTGAGGATCTGCGCAAACACCTTGCTAGGTGCTAGCTTTGGCAAAGCTCAGTGGTTTGGCATCACTTGTGAAAGTTGTGTTGGTGCTGATGGTGTGTTTGTTCTCATTTGTACCACGCTTTTATGAGCAGTCTACTCTATCCCTCACTCTGTGCTGCTTAAAGACCAACAGGAAGAGAGGTAATTTGCAAGTTAAGTGTGGTGATGTGGCAGAAGGGACGCGATTTGTGCTTTGAGACTGGCTCCCAGAAACTTGAGCTGTGTCTGGAGTGTTGAAGAAGCCTTCAGTGCCTTTTAGTCAGTGTCAATTTTTATCATCAGTTATATCCAAATGATAAGTCAGGTGGATGAAATAGGAGCACAGCTCCTTACTTACAGACATACATGTCTAATATACATACCAAAATATTCCATTTTTTTGGACATTGTCCAAAAAATATTTTAAAGATTTCTATGAGATTGATCTATTTTAAACTTTTGTATATATTCACAGTACAAATTGGTTTTATGATGAGAAAATGTATTAATAAAATACATAAGTACATTACAATTTTAATTTGACATTATTTATATAAATTAATCATTTTCATTCTTTGTAGCCTATCAAAGTTGTTCAGTATAATATCAACACAGAAGAGTTATATTCCTACCTAAAGGAATTCATCCACATACTGTTTTTCCGGTAAGACGCAATTCTGTTTGGGCTTTTGTTCTAGCTTTTGTAATTAGTTTCCCAATGGCAGTCATAGTGATTCTCAGTTGAGTTACAAATGATGTGGAAAAAAATGGACTTCCATTGTCATTTTTATTTGCTTATTTTCAACTTTTTCAAAAATATATTTGAAGATGAGAAAACTGGCAAGCATAATAAAATAATGAAAACAAATCAAGTGTTCATTAATAAAGAGGATTGATGAGTAAATTATTTGGATCCATAGAGGGAAGCATCATACAGCCATTGAAAAGGCATGCTGGGTGCAGGGTAGAGCACTTGCCTAGCATGGGCAAGGCCCTGCGTGTGACCCCGGCACCAAAACAGTATGTTGAAAGAGGAGTTCTGTGTCTAAATGCAGCCATCCAGAAATGTCTTAAGAATATTCATGAGTGGTAAGGCATGTTGAACAACAATATCTGTGGAGTGAATATTTCTTTTTAAATATGTGTGTGCACATCCATGAGAATAAAACAGTGTGCAAACTGCTGTCAGTGGTCGCTTCTGGGCAGGAGAAGTGTTAAGAATCGTATACTTTCCAAGTTACTGACTGTAACATTTGGAGTTTTGTGAGCAAAATTATTTTTATAACTCCCAAAAGGAAAATAGTCTTAATGTCTGAAGTTGTAATCCTAATGGTTGCAGTTTTAGTTTTCTGTGTTAAATAAGTTCATAAGTTCCTGGCATAGTGCATGGCACATAGGAAGAGTTCAAGAGTATAATCTTTCCGGGGAAAGAAAATGAAGCTTCTTAAGCTGAGGTAATACAGAGTCTGTATTCTTAAATTCTGTTACTGACCAAAACAAGTCCAAACTTTTATTTACTGTTAAAAACAAAACTATCATTTTTCAGGCATCTGTTGGTGAACCCCAGAGACCGCCGAGTTGTGGTTATCGAGTCGGTATTATGCCCTTCCCACTTCAGAGAGACTCTCACTCGGGTTCTTTTCAAATATTTTGAGGTACCTATTTTTAAATCCAATGAATAAATTACATTTGAAGTAGAAAGAAGGCTAGAGGTATAGCCAGTGAGTGCTAGAACACTCAGCCTAGCATGTGCACATCCCTGGGTTCATTGCAAAAAAGAAAAGAAAAGCAATAGAAGTCTTACACATTGATTTATTCTCTGCTCTTCCCAAAAAGGAAGGTTAGGTACTCAAAATTTAAATTTAGAAGTCCACATTTTATCTTCTTCCTTCTATGCCCTGCACAGTATATTTGAGCAATCAGTGACAGAGGCCTCTTCAACCTCTATGATTGTCTAATGCTTAAGTAGTTGGGGATTTCTTCTTATTAGATTTTAATGTAGGTTTTTGTTTGGGGAGTTTTTTCTAGAATTAAAACGTATATTCAGAGCTCCAGACTTGATGGTATATTTCTTCCAGGTCTGTCTAGTTCTGTTGCTTAGTATTTATTTATTGATTGATTGATTGATTGATTGGTGCTAGGGATCGAACTCAGGGCGTTGTGCTTGCGAGGCATTCTAACCATTGAGCTAAATCCCCAGCCCTGTTGTTCAGTTTTGTTGACCATTGTGAGTTCTTCAATTCTTCCATTTAAAACTTTAACTTCCTTTGAAATAGAATAGTTAAGCATTATCTCCCTTGCAGTAAGTGAGCAGCCCCAGGAATGAGACTTACCTCTTGATTTTAGTTATATTACTTGCAGTTTTCATTTGTAGGAGTCAAAATTATTTTAAGCCCAAGAATATGTTGTAAGATTATTATCTTTTATAGTAGTCCCAAATCTATAAACTTTTACAGATCTCTGCCTTGACATTGAGGCAGAGGGAGAATGACATTTTCAGCAAGGGAAAATGGAAGATTATATAAAATGTGTCCAAAAAGATGTATATAGTATATAAGACATTAACCACAGGTACATGTATTTTCTTTTTTGGTGGGATGGACTGATGCTGGGGATTGAACTCAGGGCCTTGCACTTGCTAGGCAAGTGCTTTACCTCTGGGAGATAAATCTCCAGCCTCTGGTACACGTTTTTTCATACATTTCACTAAATTCAAAATATACCTAACAGTGAGTCGGGAGTGGATAGCACACACCAGTAATCCCAGCACTTGAGGCTGAGGCAGGAGGATCATAAGTTGAAGGCCCACCTGAGCTACAGAGTGCAATCTTGTCTCAAAAAAATTTTTTTTATTTAAAATAAAACGTATTGCCAAAAATTACAGTGTCTTCGTGTGGTAAGGAAATAGTTCTAAGCTACCTTTTTATATGAAAGGTCCAAAGGAACAGATTGTATCGCCTCTTGCCGATACTTGCTGATATCGTAGATTCAGAATTTTGTTTGCAGTAGAAATGGCGCAAAACAACGCAATGAGAAGTTGTATCAGTTCCTATCAGACTAAGGAGAATTCCCCATATTTGTACTTCAGAGTTGTAGTTATGTTCGTGTTAATGACTTTGTCCTGTACATGGCTAGACCTGCCATATCTCCTTAGAGAAGGGAAATATAGCTGTTATTTTCTCTGCCATCTGAGTATCAATGGGTTTCCCTACTTTGAGTGGATATCTAGTTTTGAGATGTTACCAGATCTGGCAAATTTTCACTGGAGAAAATTTTGTAGTTTCATTCCTCAGTTTAACTGCTATGTTGGAATGTTTTAAAAGTATAGCTCATGTTACAAACTTTGCAAATAAAGACCATCAAGAATTTTTAAATTTTCATTAGAATGGTAAAGGGATCTATTGTTCTTAACATCATCTCCCTCTCAGTTTGTTTCTGAACTTCTTCTCTTATCCCATTCAGTTTTCCACTCCAAAAGAGATAGAACAAACATTCATAAGAATGCTTCAGAGTTGTCATTTTTGGCATGAAACAACTTGGCTTAAATTATTTTTATTTACTACAGTATACTTGGAGTAAGTTTATATAAATTAACAAATTCGTTCTTAATACCATAAAAATGATTGACCAGATATAATATAAATACAATAGCCCTATGCATTGTTTCAAGTACCTTGAATATAAGCCAAACACCTTCAGATAGTGACATTCAATCTAACTTTATTGTTTCGTTGTTTTCTAGGTTCCATCTGTCTTGCTAGCTCCAAGTCACCTAATGGCTCTTCTGACGCTTGGAATTAACTCTGCCATGGTCCTGGATTGTGGATATAGGGAAAGCCTAGTGTTACCTGTATCTTTTTTTTTTGTCAACCAATTATGTAGTTTTTACTCTAGTTTAAAATAATATTAAAAATAATTTTTATCATATTAAAGTATTTGGGGTTACCATATACAAATATGAGTTACCGTTTGGTAAAAGTTCATAGGATTGTAAGACTTAGACTTACTTTTTGTAGAAATTACCATTATGACTTGGTCCCATTGTATATTCTAGGACCATATCTCATCTATATTATGTTCAGTTTTCAAGAGAAGTATCAGCTAATTAGGATGTGTCAAAGAAGTTGACTAGTTACATTTTAAGAAAAAAATTGTAACAGTAATTAAAGAAATGAAATAAGATTCAGTTAAGAAAAATCAAACCTTAATGGCAGTGTGAAGTCAGCTTTCAAATACCTGAAAACTTTGCTGGGGAAAAGAAATACATTTTCATCTCTGTCTCCAGAGGCTGCCCTGTAAAAAATGCACTGTAGGGTTTATGAGTTCAGGGTTCAGAATCAAATACACAGTAAGTACAAATATCCTCTGTGCTCCTTACCACTCCCATGGTGTTAGGCAAGTAGCTTCACCTCTTTTGGCCTCAGTTTCTACGTTTATAAAATGGCAGTGACGGTGTCTGCATCTCCTGCAAGAGCCATGTGGGTTGAGTGAGGTATGTAAAGCATTCAGTGTAGGACCTGGCACGCAGTAATGTGCTCAGGCTGTGCTGTAGTTTTTAATCATTCACTAGAGCCCTGGTAGTGAACCTATGGCACATGTATTACTTGTTTTTGAGATAAAAGATGTTAATATAGGAGTTGTTTTTTCTAAACTAAAATTTCACTATTCAGGTTTAGTTATAGTGAGGGTACTTTGTGATAAATAAGTGGGTTTGTACTTAGAGTTTGGGCACTCATCTCTGAAAAGTTTGCTGTCTCTGTCCTACGGGAAAACTCACTGATACTTCCAGCTGTTGCAGAATGGAATTACTGACTGTAAATTGATCCATTAATTTTCATTATAAACATTTAAGCAGAGTATAGATAAATCTTTTTTAGAATTGTCACTGTGGATATTGCTTCATTGAAAAGGTGGCTGAAATACATAAATGAAGTGAGGATTTAGCTCAGTGGTAGAGCACTTGCCTAGCAAGCCCAAGGCCCTAAGTTCAATCCTCAGCACCCCCGCAAAAAAAAAAAAAAAAAGAAAGAAATACATAAATGTAAAACTTACAGTTTTGAGATATGCGTATTTATTAGAAGAAATATTCATGGGAAAGAAATAGTCATTTAGTTCTAAGGAGCTAAGGTAGTAGCTTTTTCTTTCTTCTTTCTTTTTTTTTTTTTTTTGTTTTTTGTTTTTTGTTTTTTGGTGCTGGGGCTCAAACTCAGGGCCTTGTGCTTGCTAGGCAAGCACTCTATCCACCGAGCTAAATCCCCAGCCCTACTCTCCTCTTGTAAATGAGAAAATTGAAAATTGGGATAGATAATTGAACTAAGTTCGTACAAGCATACAGCTATGATACAGATGCATGTTTGTGTTTGTAATTAACAGTTTGCTTTCCTTTTTTTATTTTTTTTATTTAGAGACAGGGTCTCTCTGTGGAGCCCTGGCAGGCCTTAAATTTATTTGTGGCACTCCTCCTGCCTCAGCCTCCTGAGTGCTGGGATTCCAGGCATGTGCCACCAAGCCTGGTTCTTTTCCTTTTCATAAATATTGTACTTATAGAACATTAACCAAAACAATATGTAAAATAAGGTAGCAAACCACTGTACACTACTGTGTACTATCTATCCTTTTTTGCTCTGTCCAGTATAAATATAATGTAAGCCATATATGTGATCTAAGACTTTAAGGATCACATTTTAAAAACATAAATAAGAGTAAAAGAAGTGAAATTAGTAGTTTATTTTATTTGACACAAAATATTCCAGTATGTAATCAATGTAAAAATTATATTTTATTCTTTTTTTAGATTAAACTCTTATAACTGAAGTCTTACAGCATATCTCAGTTCTGAGTGTATTTCAAGGGTTCGGTAGCCCCACGTAGCTAGTAGCTACTTTACTGGGTGTCTGTCCTATCTCTGACCAGTGAGCCGTGCATGTGTGCGTGTATGTGTGTATGTTGTACATGTGTTTGTTTTCTTTGGTAAAGAATATAAGAAAAGACTTCCTCTTTGGTTTTTCTGTAACTTTTAAAAATTAAAAAAAAAAAAGAATTTAGCTGGGCTTGGCGGCACACAGCTGTAGTGCCAGGACTGTGGGAGGTCGAGGCAGGAGGACTGCAAGTCAGAGGCCAGCCTGGGTAACTAAGTGACTCAGGACCATTTCTCAGAAACAAAATGCGGGGATGGGGATGTAGTTTAGTACGAAGGCCCTAGGTTCACTTCCTAGTACCATGACCAAAAAAAAAGGAAGAGGAAGAGTTTATCACCAAAGTTGATTTAAAACAGTACTTGAAAAAGTAAGGAAAGGAAAATATCGAGAAAAGCACATGCTCTCCTAAAATATTATCTCCTTGACCACCCTGTAGATATATGAAGGAATCCCAGTTCTGAATTGTTGGGGGGCTCTCCCCCTGGGAGGCAAAGCCCTGCACAAGTAAGTGTTGTGGATGTGAACACATTGCTCCTCACCTGTGCCACACAAGCAGATGCTCGTGTGTTTATGGGTCCGTGGTCCGATAGAGGGCTACAGTTACAGGAGTTTAGTTTTATGCATTCCATTCTGCTAGCTTTAAGTGGATTCATCTTTTCAGAATGAAACCATTTTTATTTAAAGCATCATAATCTTCTCTGAAAATTGTTCAGTAGGAAAAGGATATCAGTTGCAGTAGTTTAATTTCAGTAACTTTCTGATTTCAGAGAGTTGGAAACTCAGCTGTTGGAGCAGTGTACTGTGGACACCAGCGCTACCAAAGAACAGAGCCTTCCCTCAGTGATGGGTAAATTTATTTTGAGCAGCTCGAGCATGGTTTGTGCTCTTTTCATTTCTTTAACCCGTGCGTCAGGCTTGCTCCATTACGTTGTTCTCTTTTCCTCCCACACCACTCTGATGACCATGCTTCAGTTGTAAGGTCATTGCTGATTCTTAATCCCTAAATCCACTTGTTTTGGTTTAGTTGTCTTTTTCACAACTTTTGACATTGTAGACCACAATGTGCTCTTGAAACTCTCCCTTCCTTGGCTTTCAGGGTTCCCTTCTCTTGTGGTTTTCTGTTATTTCTGAGGGTTCCTTCTTGGTGTCCTCTGTTCCTGCCTTCTGATACCTCCCAAGGATCAGTTTTTTTCCTCCTGGCTCATTAAAGGTGATTGCATCTGGTTCCAAGACCTTATTAGCAGACCCTTTCAGTTACTCCGAAGTCTTTTCCAGATTTCACTTTTCCCATCTTCCACACTACTGAAAGTCTGAAAACACACATTTGCTTTAATCTCCGGTGGTGGTGAACCTTGGAGCGTACTCAGTGATGAGGAACGCCTGCTGTGGCAGCCCGCTGAGAGACTTCTGATCTGTCCTTGGACAATCTCAGCAGCCTTTCTGGCTAACTCAGTCCCTTTCACAGTTGCCAGGAATAACTGTCCACAAAATCCTGAGCACATCAATCTTTTGCTTGATAATTTTTTTAGCTCCTGCAAGGTAAAATCCAAATTATGTGTTGACGCAGATTTCTTCACAATCTGACTTTGTTCTTCCTTTTAGCCTTAACTCTACCTTTTACTCCTTATTGCACCTATAGATTCTTACAATCCACCAGGCACCAGGAGCCTTCCTTGTGTAATCCTGTGCCTTTATTCTATTTTGTTTTTTCACCTAGGATGTTTTTCTTTAGGTGGTTGGAGTTTGGGGGAAGGGGGAATGGTGGTTGTTACTGTTTGTCTTTTGAGACAGGGTCTCACTATATAGTTCAGGCTGGCCTTGAACTTGTTAGGCAGCTGAGGCTGGCAGTCTTCCTGCCTCAGCCTCCCATCACAGGTGTACATCTGGTTTTGTGTGATTCTTTTTAAAAATATGTTTTGGGTTAGTAAATTACTGACAGCTATTTATTCTCACAGAAAAAACAAGCAAATTTGGAACTTAACTTTTTGTAAAAAAATAATAATAATTCATCTTTAAGCCCTAGGTTTCTTCTAAGTACTTTGTTACAAAATGACAGCAAACATTTTTGAAGAGATAAAACATTTTCTTGGTCAATCCTAATTAATGCCAATTATTCTATATTTTAAAGGTTTTTATGAAATTTGTGCATCTGTGACATCCTATAGCATTTTTTCGTATACCTGGTTTCAACTTCTGTGCTTTCTCTTGGCTTTAAATGATAAAATGTATTTCCTGAAAGCAAAATTAATTTTTCTATTAGATATTTTAAAATTCTAGTAGTTACACATTTTTAAATTTCTGGAATAAAAAATGGAAATGTACATATAATTTACTAGACTATTTTTTTACTAGACTATTTTTAATTACTATTAAAGTTCCATAATTCTAAATAAAATTTATATTTTAGGTTCAGTTCCAGAAGGGATCTTGGAGGACATTAAAGGTAAACTAAGTTCCCATTTTTGTCCCTTTGTCCTTCGGTATTAGTTTAGAGGGCGTATGTTTCTAAAAACTTAGACAGAAAAGATATTCATAATGTAATATCCTAAAAATATTTAATATGTAGGCTATCAAAGAATATAAATAAATTTTCTGATTCTCTTTAGACTCATGAAAGCTCTGGTGTTATTTATGATATGTTATTGAGGCAGCTTCTTAATTATGCGTGGAATATACAAGGTTACTACTGTGCTAGTAGTTTACTCCACAGGAAGTAACAGTTAAATTCCCTGAGAAAGGCACTGGTTTGATGTATACTTTTTTTAACTCTAGTTTTTCCTTTTACTTTTTTTTGTAAGGTTAGTCATTTTATTGACTGCTCAGAGATTCTGGAATTGGAAGCGAAGTATATTAGATTCACTTTAATAAAATATATGACTTCTACTTTGCTAGAGTGGATTTTTATGATAATGTTCAAATTCTGCTATTTTTACTCACTAAACCAAAAGCATTTAAAATATAATTTATGTTCTTAGGTATGTGGAGGGTCATGTAAAATTAATATTCTAGAATTATTAATAGAGAATTAGACAGTAATGGATTTTAGAGTTAAATGGGACTTCAAGATAATTTGTACAGTTGGGGCCCTGAGATATTATTTGTTCAGCATCAGTCACAAATTGGTAGTGTTAAGAGTTTGGGTGCCAAACAGACCTTGCTCTTTATTATGCTGCTTGCTTATGTGGTATAAACTAACATTTTTCAATTACTGTGAAATTTTAGTCATTTGTAATCAGGCTTATTGCACAGCACAAAGAATATGGAGAATGAGTAGTTCCCTTCCTTTTTTCCCAGTGTACCCTCCATGAACAAATTTTTTTTTTTTTTTTTTTTTTTTTTTTTTTGGAGCTGGGGATCAAACTCAGGGCCTTGCACTTGCTTTGCAAGCATTCTAACCGCCAAGCTGAATCCCCAACCCAATGTAACAACTGTTGACCTTGTGGAGTGTCTCTTTTCATGTGTCCTCTAACTTGTGAAAAGATATTTCACTTTCCTATTAGGGAAACATCAAATTGGCAGAAATTTGAAAGATAGATACCAAGGGGTTGGGGATTTAGCTCAAGTGGTAGAGCACTTGCCTACCAAGTGCAAGGCTCTGAGTTCGATCTCCAGTACCCACCCCCCAAGAAAAGAAGGATAGATACCAGCATTGGTGAGATGGTTGTGGGAAAGTGAATATTCATTGATACTTGTAAGATTTCAAACTAACCGTTTTGAAAACAATCTGTGATACTAAAGTTAGAAGCACTTGCTCTATCTAATTGAATGAAGTTTCATAACTTTATGATAACAAATACCAGCATGCTAACAAAAAGAGAGCTAAATGTATTGATCCATTGTTCCATAATGTTAAAGAAAAACTAGTAATGTACAAGAGGAACCCATTTCTATGGAAAAAACAAATACGTAACACACACACTTCTGTAAAATTCTTTTTGTAATACATATGACTGATGTGGTTTACAAGCACTTTGACCAGGTCGTCAGATTTCATGCATTCAACATCAGCCTTTTCTCTAAAATTTTATTTATTCTTTACCTATTAAAATAATCTAAAGCAGCTTATTATAAAACATACTTGCAATAGAAATAATCAATGTTCAAAATGCAAAAAGTAATATAATAGAAGAAAAATGGTAGGGTTGGATTATACTATGAGGGAGAAAATAATTGAGGGAAAAAATCCTAAACTCTAAGAAGGTTGCACTTCAGCTAAGAGCAAACTTTAGTTTTGTGTTCTGACCATCGAAGGATTAGGAGAGAAAGGCCGGAAATCTGGTTTTTAAAAAAACATGCTATTCAACGAAAAGAGCTCTACTGAATGATGCTGAAATTTATCTTTATTGTTCTTTACAACAAGGATTATCCAACAGCAGAATAATTTCCACAGAGATGATTTTGTGGGGGAAAAATGTCATTTAGAAAAGATAACAGTTGAATAGCATGTCCACTTGAATAGCAGTGTGGCAACTGGAATGTAGGTTTATTCTGTTGGGTCAATCGCAAGTGATAACAAAATTTCCTTTAACTCTTTTAAGTGCGCACTTGCTTTGTAAGTGATCTGAAGCGTGGACTCAAAATCCAAGCAGCAAAATTTAATATTGATGGGAATGATGAAGTAAGTTAAAAAATAAATGCATTTTCTTTTTCCATAGTTTGCAACACATAGAAACTTACACTTACAATGTTTGTATTTCAGCGTCCTTCTCCACCCCCAAATGTCGACTATCCATTAGATGGGGAGAAGATTTTACATGTCCTGGGATCAATCAGGTTAGCAAAACAGTAAACTAAATTCCTGGCTTTTATATATTTATTTATTTTTTAAATTCCTGGGTTTTAAGCATATTTGTGTAAGTCTTTACTTCAGCATTGCTGATCTAACACTTGAGTGTTCTTCATTTAGCTTTTTCATTCATCATTAATTTTATTCAGCTTTTTAAAGTTTTTAAAGTTTTTAAAACTTTAAAAGTATTTTTTCTTATTTATCAGAGTAATTCAGAATTAGTTTAACTAATGAAACTAACGACTTTTTGAGGTAGAGTAGGAAGTATGGTGCCTTAAAATAGAGGTAAGTAAACTAAACTTTTTCTGGAAGAGCCAGATGGTAGCTGTCTTGGACTTCGTAGTCCGTGTGATCTCTTTGCAGCTCCATACTGGCTCCACAGTCGGTGCAGAGGGTCAGCCTCGGACAGTATGTAAAGGAATGAATATGGCTTGTCTGAATGAAACTGTTTGGAAAACAGGTGATAGGCTGGGTTTTACTGGGACTAGCTATACTTTGTTGACTACTGATTTAAAACTTTATTTTGTTAGAATGCAATATTACAAATGTACTCAATCTTTAGGATCTATTCACTTACCTTTTGTTATTTATTTATTATTTTCTTTTAAATGCAATGTAAGTTATTAAATACATATTATATTAGTAACAATATAATTTTTGTTTATATCATAGCTTTTATAAAATTTTTACTGCAAGTTTCCCTTGTAAAATACAAGATCAGAAGATGCACGTAAAAATTATCATGTAACATGTACTTCCTTTTAGATTTTGAGGTAATACAAAGGCTGAGCCATGAAGAGAGTGAACATAAATATTCAGAAGTTAAAGGAACAAAAGTGAGATTGTAAATCTTTCTGGTAGTTATGTTTGGATCAGTTTTATCCCTCACTCAAGTTATGTTCACTAAATTACTATTTTAAACTTTCTCCTGATTTAGTGGAGCCCAGAGTAAGAAGAAAATTAAGTGTTTAAGGAAATTGAACTAAAATGGAGCTTTGGGTTATTAAATAATAGGAAAAGACATTGCGAATACAGTATAGGAAGCCATTACATTTCACATTTCAAACATTTAATTTATAATTGCTGATTTTTTAATCTGCTAAAAGGTCTAGTCTATGGAAACCTTCTGATTAGACTCAGTCTTGGGCAGGGGCAGTAGCTGGTTGGCGTGGCCGCTGTCTGTTACTATGACTGACACTGGAAATAATAAGCTTTTATTCTGCACTTCATGATCAGGTGGGCTCGTTGCCTTCAGGCCTCTGGTGGGTTGCAGAAGACAGTGGTACAGGGCACATGGCGGGGCACGTGTGTGGGGCTGCAGTTCCAGCAGCACAGACAACAGCGTCAGCAAGCTAGAGGTGTCCCTCCTGTAAGAGTTCTGAGGTAGACAGTCCAGGGGATGGGACAGGTCCCTCCAGAGACCAGAGGTCCCTCCACTGGTAATCTCTGGGCTGTAGCCCCGGTCCTCGGGGTCCAGGGAGCCGCTGGGGTTATAGCTCCTGTGTCTGGGTTTTAAGCAAGCAGTCCTAAAAGGGAAATTCAAAAGTGCCCTCTATTTGAAGTAAATGCTGTCAGAGTCTGACATGGCACTAGTCTCCCTCGCACTGTCTGGTATTTAGCTGCGTCTGGCTGTAGGAAGTCTAGTAAGTACAGCCTCCCTGATGTGTTAATTGGAGAGGTGAGGGGTGTTAATGTCCTAGCTTAAAAGTGACATTCTAGCCTTTTAAATTTTCAGATATTGATTAGTTACCAAAAAACAAGACAGCAAATCCTGCATACCCTTTTAATTTATCCCATGATTACGTCTTCAGTAACTAGTGTATTAAGGAGTCAGTTCGCATTGGCATAAATTGTATGTTCCATTCTTCGTGATTTTATCATGTATGGATTTCTGTAATCTACACTACAACAGTGAAGATGTAGAACTCTTCCCAGCTCCAGAAAGAAAGATACTGCTTGCTCTCACTTCATTGTGCAGTCTGGAATTGAGACATCTAGAAGCAGAGCAGAGCACATGCTGCGGGAAGGCGGGAAGGCAATAGAGGGAAGCCAGTCTAGGGGCACTGACTTAGAGTTGTGAAGGACGAACAAGTCTGGAGGCTTGTTCTAATGCCTCGCATAATGACTAGAGTTAAACTTACTGGATTGTATGCTGAAAATTTGCAGAGAGTGAACATTAGCTGCTCCTATCACAGATTGAAAGGTAATTGTGGAAGGTGATAGGCCAAGGTGATTACTTGACCATAGTAATCACTTCACTATGTATGTGTACATCAAAGCATGCTGTACACCTTAAACATATATAGTAAAAAAGAAATAATCTTTTCATGCTACCCAAAAATAGTTCTTTCAGTTTTAGAAAAGGAAAATGGATATTTTATAGGCAGCTTGGAATCTTTGTCATATATTATTTTTAAAAGAAATATGGAGGGTTTTTGTTAGTTGTTTTGCAAGTCCCTTGAATCAGTGGCTTATGGGCTTGTTGGCTGTTACTTTCACATTACACTGTGTCTAATCTGTTACTAGGTTTGAGGAGGTATAACTGGACCAAAAACTATGTAAATTTATATGTGATAACAGTAAGAGGCTAATACTTAGGGATACCTCCCATGTGCCAGACCTTACTCTAACCTGCTGACTCCTCACCTCAGCCTGTGGGGGGCAGGTGCTGTTACTCTTCCTATTTACAAGTGAGAACACCTTGCTGGGTGTGGTGGCGCATGCCTGTAATCCCAACACTTGGCAGGCTGAGGCAGGAGGATAGCTGAGAGTTCAAGGCCAGCATGGGCTACGTAGTGAGTTCAAGGCCAGCCTGAACTACATAATGAGACCCTGTCTCAAAAAAACCAAAACCAGGGGTTGGGGATTTAGCTCAGTGGTAGAGTGCTTGCCTAGCAAGCGCAAGGTCCTGAGTTCGATCCCCAGTACTCTCCCCCCAAAGGAAAAAAATCAAGTGAGAACACTTTGTGTTTTAGGAATTATTCTGCACTAACACAGTACCACTACTTAACAATATTGTGTCAATACAACAAATGTTTATTCTGTATCCTACACGATACCAACAAAGTGCTCTTTCTTAATCTCCTTAGAGATTCAGTTGTGGAAATTCTTTTTGAGCAAGATAATGAAGAGAAATCAGTTGCCACATTAATATTGGATTCCCTTTTGCAGGTATTTTCTTTTGTAAAAAGTTTCTCTTTTAAAGAAAAATTTGAAATGTTTTTTTCTGTATTTTCCTTGTGTATTATTTCTAAGGTTTTCCAAAGGCATGCAGGAAATTTTCTTGTTTGTTTTTAAATCCCTTATCTCACTAACTAGTATGCTTGTTGAATTTTACAGTCTTTTATAAATACTGTTCCTTTTTTGATATTTTTCTTCTTTCTTTTTTTTCCGAGACAGAGTCTCATTAGGTAGTTCACGCTGACCTCGAACTCACGGCAATCCTGCCTCAGCCTCCTGAGTTCTGGGTTACAGGCATTCCACCACACCTGGAGTTTTTTAGTTGTTAAGTTTCTCTGTTGAGTTTCTTAGTTCATGAGTTTTACTTTGGCACTGAGATATGGTACCTGCATTTTATACACATGAATGAGGATCACCGTGGACAAATCCTTTTTTTTCAGAATAGGGTTATCAGATTTTTATTTTGTACTTGAGGTAGCTTAAAGTTCCTTCCAGTTCAGGTTAGTGTTGAATTTTAAACTGCACAGGGCCAAGCCAGGTGCCGTGATGTGTGCCTGTAGTCCCAGCTGCTTCAGAGGGGTAGCAAGAGGGCCCCTTGAGCCAAGGAGTTTGAGGCCAGCCTAGGTAACATAGTGAGGCTTCGTCTGAAAATAAATTCTACAGGGAATGTGGTCATGCATCTCTTTTGTTTCATGACTGCGTAACTACACAGCTTACCTGAAGATACTGTCTGCCTCTAGGGCTCCGCTCAGTGAAGGACTTTATCATTCCTAATACTTAGAAGGGAAACAGTTTTTCTAAGACTGTTATCTTCCTTCTCAGCAGCTGGCTATTGGAATAATAGTGTAAAAAAACTGAGTGTCCCTTGCTAATAGTTCTTTTCATGCTCTTTGCCTAACTCAAGTCTTTGTGCCTTCAAAAAATGAAAATACTGACATATTATTGTCATGTGCCCTGGGGATTTAAAATTCTACACTATTAGATTTTATTAGGGTTTTGTAAGTATTTTAAAACCTAAAAAATCTTTCAAGTTCTTTATTTCTGTTTGTCTGTCTGTGTGTGTAAGTCATCTTGTTACATGAGAGAAACCTCACAGAGCCCATCCTGTGTACAAATGATGACTGTTTGATTTGTAGTACATACTTCTATAGATTTTTTTCACTCCAACTGTTTATCCAATTAAGGATAAATTCTTTTTTTTTTTTTTTTTTTCCTTTTTAATACAGTGCCCAATAGACACCAGGAAACAACTTGCAGAGAACTTGGTGGTCATAGGTGGCACGTCTATGCTGCCAGGATTTCTCCACAGGTTGCTTGCAGAAATAAGGTATTTGGTTGGAAAACCAAAATACCAAAAAGCACTTGGCACTAAGACGTTCCGAATTCATACTCCGCCTGCAAAAGCTAATTGTGTGGCCTGGTTGGGAGGTAAGAATTTAGTTTTTAAAATACAAAGATTAAATTTGTTGGTTTCTGAGTGCCATTACTAATGACCATATTAAAATGGAGGATTCAGTGTGGTCAAAGTTGCCCACTTAATAAATAAAACTATTAGCCAGGCATGGTGGCGCACACCTGTAATCTCCACACTTGGGAAGATGAGGTAGGAGGATCTCCTCGAGCCCAAGGCCAGCCTGGGCTGCTTAGTGAGCTCCGGGCTGGCTTGACCTACATAGTGAGAGCCTGCCTCTAGAATGAATGAATGAATGGAGTATCAATTCTCGTAAAGTAAGATTTGTTCAATATGTAATTTTGATCCAGGACAAAATGGATTTAATAACTAAATTACTTTTGTGAGGACTGCCCTGTCCATCTTTATAAGTTCTGTCATACAGAATCTTAGGGCTTCAAACTGGTGCTTAATTGATTTTACAGCGCTATTTCATTTATTGATACATAACCACAGATTTGAGACAAAGACAACTGAGTGTCCAATGGCTTGTATTTGTGCAAAGTTGTATCTTCACCCGCTCTGCCTCACTTTCCAACAGTGATAACACTCGATTCATGCTCCTCTGTTGGAGCTGTTTCAGTTGCCCCCAACCCGGGAGTTGCTGGATTTACAAGACCCTCGTCACACATTGGATGTGTGCATATTTAAAGTGTTCTGGTAAAAAGTTCTCATCTCAGCTATAAAAACATTTGTACCACACAGGCGCTATTTTTGGAGCGCTGCAAGATATACTTGGGAGCCGTTCGGTTTCGAAGGAGTATTACAGTCAGACGGGCCGCATCCCTGATTGGTGCTCCCTCAACAATCCGCCTTTGGAAATGATGTTCGATGCTGGGAAGGCTCAGCCACCTCTGATGAAGAGGGCATTTTCCACCGAGAAATAAAACCTTGGTAAAACACAGCTTCATACAAAGGATGTAGGCTGCTTTACTGTAGACCGCTTTGGGGAAGTAGAAGCTTCTCTGTATTTATTCTTTGCATTAATGTTTACTTATTTGACTTTGCTTCTCTTGTGTAGTCATCTGTTGTATTTATATCAATAAAATAAGGTTGAAAAGTTTACTGTTGGTTGTTTGTTACGTAGTTTAGTTTTCAAAAAGAATAATCACAGTGCTTCTCCATCTTCACATAATCTGTCTTAGGCACTGAGACCCCATGAATTTTACTCTTTTCAGCAATTATCACATTTAATGAGTAAACAGTATTAACCATTATCCATTATTTCAAATCTTGGCCTGGGTCTATTTTTTAAATCCTTTGTTTTGGTACTTCTGTATCCATAGTTACAACATTTGATCCTTTGCACTGAGACCATTTGGTAGCAGGGTCAAGCATTTGTTAAGCAAAGTGTGGAAATCTTTACTTCTTAATTTGACAGTTTCTTTTATGAGCAGTTTTATATTTCTTAAAAAGATATTTCATTTTTATGCAAAGTTATATAAACATGTATCCCTGATGTCATTAATCTTTTTGTTTTTGTGCTTTGTATTTTCTCAGGGCAAGGGTTTTTTGAAAAATATACTCATTCATTGTTGTTTTTGTTGTTGTTGTTGTTGTCGTTTTTATTTTTGAGACTGGGTCTTGCTGTGTAGTTCAGGCTGGCCTTGAACTTACAGTGCTCCTCCTGTCTCGGTCTCCCAAGTACTGTGATTATAGGCATGTGCCACTACATCCAGCCTTCATTATTTGTGTGTGTGTGTGCGCGCGCGTGCGTGCTGAGGATTGAACTCAGGGCCTTGTGCTTGCAAGGCAAGCGCGCCAACCACTGAGCTACATCCCCAGCCCCGTCATTTGTTTTTAATGAATTACTTGTTGAAATTTTGCTTGTTTCATTCTAAGTACCTGTGTAGACAGGAAGTATTTGTATGTGAGTGTGTTCATATGCCAGAGGACAGTAGGAATTGATTCATTTTTCTGGTCTGTATATTCCAAAGGATATTCTTTTTTTTGTTTGTTTGTTTTTTTTTTTTTTTTTTTTTTGGTGGTGCCGGGGATCAAACTCAGGCCCTTGTGCTTACAAGGCAAGCACTCTAATCACTGAGCTAAATCCCCAGCCCCCCAAAGGATATTCTTAATCACTTGGTTTTGCTTTTCTGGATTCCTTCCCATATTCCTTAAATAGGACTATTAATACTTGAAGAAAGCTGGTTTCTTGGCTTTAAAAATAGGAATGGATTCATTTCTAGATATGTGTGTGTGTGTGTGTTTGTGTGTGTGTGTTGCCTTTTTAAAACACTTCTAAACCAGTTATGGTGGCACATGCTTGTAACCCCAAGACTCTCGGAAGCCAAGGCAGGAAAATTTCAAGTTCAAGCCCAGACTGGGCAATTTTGTGACTTAGCAAAATCTTGTCTCAAAAACAGTTCTGGAGGGTTTGAGTTCTAGAGGCTCTGAGTTCAATCCCCAGTACCACCAAAACTCAAACAACTTGTAGCAGCCTGGTAAGCTGTCACACGTCTATGTCATCATTTAGGGAATGGAAAGGGGGAGGATCACAAATTCAAGTCCCTCCTGGGCAGTTTAGTGACATGCTATCTCAAAAAAAGATTGGCGATGAGCTCAGTGGTAGAGCATCCCTGAATTTGATCCTGTGTGGAAAAGAACAATTTTTAAAAAAACTTCTAGCTCTACTTTGTCATTTGATGCCACTTTTGTAGCCCAAGACTAAGATACCAAAAATGCTACAACAGTAAGACCCTTGCCTGTTAAAACTTTGAAGCTAGTAGAAACGGATGTGTAAGCAAATGGTGGTACAGAAGTGTGGAGAGGGCCCTAAAATGTATCAGTTGCTTGTTAGTGATGTAATTAACTCTGGCCAGGAGGTGAGTGAAGGAAGAAAACTTCATAAAAAGAGGCTTTTGACCTAGCTCCAAAAGGCTGAGTAGGAGTTCAGTAGCTGGCAGTTATCCCAGGCCAAATGAACTGGATTTTCTACGTAACATCTTAAATTGAGTGATCTGACATTATTAAAACTGAGGGTAATGTTGAGATGAGCCATCACTAATTCTACTTTAAGGATTACATCAGGAAGAATTTGAAAACCGTAGTAAACCAATAAATAAAACCTAACATAAGCTGCTTCAGAGCTTCGTGGTCTCCAGGTTACCGTGTACCAAGCCCCATGGTGTAAATACTCAATACTCCGCTATCCTACGCTAATATCTTATTGGCTAAAAGCGGTCACATGACCGGTGGGGGACTGAGAGTACCGAGGACCTGATTCATGGAAGAGTACTTGCATAATGGGGTTGGGGGGGAAAGAGGAATCAAGGATGAGTCCAGATTTTTAGTCTGAGTAAGTACAAAGATGATGTTACTATAGGGGGGGGGTGCTAGGGATGGAACTCAGGGCCTTGTGCTTGCTAGTAAAGTACTCTACCACTGAGCTAAATCCCCAACCCCACCATTATTATTACTATTTTTTTTTTTTATTGCTGGGGCCTACCATTATTTTGTTTATTTATTTATTTATTTTTTTGGTGCTGAGGATCGAACTCTGAGCGTTGTGCTTACGAGGCAAACACTCTAACCACTGAGCTAGATCCCCAGCCCCGCTACCATTATTTTAACAAAGAAAGCAAAAAGGAAAATTGCTAACAGAGAAACAAGTTTTTGGGCAAATATCAAGACTTCCATTTTGTACACGTTAAGTTTGGAGTAGCTATCAGACAGCCAAAGATGTCCAAGTTTGGCCAGGGCGAGGAGAGTGTTGTTAGGTAGAAGCAAGCAAGAGCTCGGTAGTGTGCCGCAGCCAGGGGGAGAGGCTGAGTGACCGCATTTGTAGCGCATTTCTGATAGGCCGACGGCCGGCGGGGCTGGGGCCCTGGGGAAGGCGGGAAGGGGCCCTGACTTCTGCGCCAGCCCCGTGTTGGGCGGCTGAGTGGATCCCTGGACAACTCAAAGCACCAAGCATCCTTCCCTCGCTCGTGCCGAGCGCCTCTGTACCAGTTACTGCTCGATCTGTGCTTTGCTTTGCCCTTCGCGTAGACAGGCTCAGTCGGGGTCACAGAGCCGCCCGGCTTGCGCTTCCGTAGCCCTCTCCGAACCCCGCCGAAGCCCCAGTCCCGTCGCGGGTCCTTTCAGGCACCGCGCCGTGATGAGCAACAACCCCACGTGTGCCACTACCCGGTGCTGCGCGCGCTCGATTTTGTTGCGAAAAGAAACTCGGAGGTCCGCTTTTTCCCGATAAAATAGTCTGAACAATGACGGGCTGACGGGCTCCGTGCGTGTGCAGGGTCCGGGCCAGGGGACCCTTGAGGAGCGGGAGGGCTCGGGTCGCGGCGACCGCGGCCCAGGAGCGGAAGTCCCCGGACAGGGAGCGACCCGCCGGCAAGAAGCCACAGTCGGGGGCGGGGCCCGCGGGAGACCCGGCTGCCGCCGTCCGGCAGGCGAGACGCGGCCGGGCCTGCGTCTGGGTCAGGCTCCTCGCGGGACACCGGCTCGCGAGCTGCCGCGCGCGCTGTTCTTGGGTGTCCGGCCCAGTGACCCGGCTTCTCACTGCAGCGCATCCTGGTTTACAGAGTGGCGGCTGGTCTGGGCGTCTCCGTACGTGCGCCCAGCCCGGTCCGATCGCACATGCGCGCGCGGCTTCCGTGTGCCCGCCCGCCGGCCAGGCCTGCGGCGATCGGGCGGACGGGCTCTCCAGTGCGCACGCGCAGCCGGCGGCCTCTCTGGTTGCTGCGGAAAGTTTCTTCCAGAGACCTGGTTAGTTTTGAAGCTACCTACACTAACTCGGGTTAAGAACACTTCCTAATTATAGTTTCTTTCTTTTTTTTTTTTTTTTTAGAAAAACGTAAAGGGTTTGGCGAACATCGACTGCTTTAGAAAGGAAAACTATAGCCTCCGCCCAACGTGGGGCTCGAACCCACGACCCTGGGATTAAGAGTCCCATGCTCTACCGACTGAGCTAGCCGGGCGGCTGTGCAGGGATTCTCACTTAGGCCCTTTGGAAATGGTGCAAAGCCAGTTGGTTTCATTTCCTCAGCTCTTTTTTAAAAGGATTCTGCAACCTACTGTCAATAAACCGGCCTTTCAAAATTATTATGAGGGACACCTTAAGACGACTATTACTTTCAGCGCTGTCTGAGGGTCGCGGGGCTCTGCGCACGCCGGTCCTCCGAGCCGGCTGACCCTCGCGCTGCCGCGGACCTCAGCGCCCCCAGAGGCCCTCGGCCCTCCTCCGGGCACGCGAGTCCGGGATCCGGGTGGGCGTCGGTGCCGGGGCCGGGTTCGGGGGTCCGCGGGCTGCTCTCGCTTAGAGCTGGCTGAGCTCTACCATTTTCTTCGGTGTGGTCCGATTAAGTAAAGTTCAGTCCAGGAGAGAGGATTTTAGTGCCGGGTAACCGACAGTAGATCGGCCGGCTGCTCTGCGACCCAGGCGGGGGTCGGATCACACAGGCTCCGGATGCAAAGGCAAGAACGATAAACGAAGAGAAAAAGAGCCATTTGGATCAAACCATGACAAGCCGAGATAATGGAACGATCTTCTCTGGGAATACGTGTTTTTCTGAGATGCTGGTTCACTTTTCTGGATAAGGAATTCTGCAGATTTCTGTGATGGGGAAGGGGTCAGATTATCCAATTGCACAGACTGGGGAGTCCAAGCCTAATTGTAAACCTGCGGACAACGAAGAATTCTTGGGATGCTATCCTTAAAATGGCATTTAGAAGCAAAGCACTCTGGGCACTGACTCTCCTGAGATACTCAAGTGAAAAATAAGATGTGCCATAAAATGATTAGGTTCCTCAAATTAAAACCAGGACATAAGTAATTAAAAATTTTAAACGTAAGATATTATAATTACTCTGTAACAATTTTCTCTTGCATTTGTAAGCTGATGCGCGATTATTTTATAAGTTGGTAGAATGGAACTGGGAAGTGAATTAACTTTTTTGCCTATTAAAAGTATTTATAATGATCTTAATTGTTAAATATAACAATCTATATTAATATATTATTGAACAGGTTAATCGTTACTAAAATCATTTTATGATTTATTAAAATTATAGCTATTAAGTACCTACCAAGTACAAAGCATTGTTAGGTGCTCTTAACAGAAGGATTAGACTGTGACAACTCAAAAAGTTTATCACCCTATAAGAAAGATGTGTAGCCAAGTGTGGTTGCATACACCTGTAATCCTAGCACTCAGGAAGCTGAGGCGGGAAGATTGCTGTGAGTTTGAGGCCAGCCTGGCATAGTCAGTTCAAGGCCAACTTGAACAACATGGTGAGACCCTGTCTTAAAAAAACAAACCAAAAAAAGATGTGTAAGTTGCATACCAATTTTATGTATAATATCACCAAATGTAATTTAGAGTGTGGTTAAAGCAAACAAATCTGTATCCACTTAAATCATGTAAAAATCAAGTAAGTAAGAACCTGAGACCACAATTCAATGTTTTCTTCAGGACACAAATCAACAATCCAGCCTCGAGGTGGGCAGTTTGTCTAACAATGAGTTCAGAGAATCCCCCAGTTCTTAATTATGAATGACTAGAGTTTCCTGGGCACTAAGATACTGTTTGTTACACACAAGTAGTGAAATTGTTTAAAAGTTTAACTGAATACGTAAACAGGTTTGGAATACTTGAACCTTCCTGTGACTATGAACTTTAGCTTTTCTTCAATACTTTCTTGGCCTGTCTTGGTGTAAATTAGGACCCCTATAAAAGAATTGCAACTACAATGATTAATAAGAGGGACGTTAAGTGGCTGATCTTGTAAGTAAATTCAAATCTTTCATTCATTCATTTGTTCAAGAATAAAACGTAATCATTAGCTATAATGCTTCACTGGCTGGAAGAAGCAATTCAAATTCATTTTCCCCTTACTTTCTGCATCCAATTCTTCAGCAAGTCCTACATAGCTGAAATCCCTCTACACACTTCCCTCTTCACTTGCGCAAATCTCTACCCAGTCACTTTACTGCTTGCCCACAAGACTGCAATAGTGTTCCAAGCTGTAACTCTGCTTCTATTCCCTTTAATTATTCTTCACACAGAAATGAGAAATCATTTAGTAACTTAAATTGCCTGGTGGGGTGGTACATGTCTGTAATCTCAGTACTAGGGAGGCTAGGCAGGAAGATGGCCTCTTGTTCGAGGCCACCCTGGGGTACCAAAGTGAGCTCCTTTCTCAAACAAAGAAAATAAACCCCAAAATAATAATTTAAATCAAGTAACATACATTTTTTGCTTTAAAAACTTTTGGTGATTTCACAGCAGAAAATCAATTATCAGGGTTAGGGATTTAGCTCAGTGGTTAGAGTGCTTGCCCAGAAAGCACAAGGCTGAGTTTGATCCCCAGCACTCAAAAAAGAAAACCAATTATCAATGTAAACAGATAACAGATTGGAAATTGTCACTTCACAATCATTATAATAATAATTGACTGAAATAAGAATCATTGGGTGCTATAACTGATGGGTATATAGTTGAGGAGTAATGTGATGTTCACAAAGTCTCAAACTAATTTCTCACCAGATATATATTAATGACAAAGGCAAAAAACAGAAGCCTTATATTAGAGGAAACATCACCACGGAACAAATTGTCATCATGTGTCTTCTGATATAACGCTCTGATAAGAATGGATACACGGTCGCTTCTTACAGTATTCCTCCGAGAAGTGCATCACCCAATCTAATGAAAAGATCGGTTAAACCTAAATTAAGGAACATCCTGCAAAATAAGCTTCTGTTTCTCAAAGATGTTAATGCTATTAACACTAAAGACCTAAGCAACTATTTTCCAAGTTAAAGGAGACTGCAAATAGGACAACTGAATGCAATGCGTAATCTTGGATCTTCTTGTGCTATGATTCTTTGGGAGAATTGCCAAACTATGAATAAAGTAGATAGATTAGTAGTAGTATTTAACTTTCTGATTTTCATAACTGTAATATGATTACATAAAAAAAATTTGGCAGAAATAGACAATGACGTATTTAGGATTTATAAAATATTGTACTGGCTTTTTATTTACATTCATATTAAAATCCAATCACTATAAGACCTGGTTCCATTTCTCCATCTGATTTCTCTTCCTGTCACTCTTAATCTGTATGGTAGGTCAGACCTGACAGCTCCTAAAGCCAGCCAAGTTTGCCCGGTGCTAGTTTTTTTTTTTTTTTTTGGTGCTGGGGATTGAACTCAGGGCCTTGTGCTTGTGAGGCAAGCACTCTAACCACTGAGCACAATCCACAGCCGGTGCTAGTTTCTTGAGTCACACTCAGCCCTTTCTTATCCCGAGTTTCAGTCACCGCCATTATCTGTTAACTCTTCTCCCTTTTTAGCACTTACTGCAAAGTGCAACTATTTTGCCTCTTTATTCTTTGTTGCCCATTTCCTCCCACTGAATGCGGATTCCACGTGGGAAGTGTAACTCGTTCATTTTATCAACAATGTTTAACAGAGGCCATCAAGAATACTGAGTCAGAACCAGGAGGCCGAAGAAAAAGAGATGGATACCTCTCCTCTTCTGTTTTCTCTGTTCACTTATTTATTTATTTATTTGCAGTCTCATCTGTAGCCCAGGCTGGCCTCGAATTCACCATCATCCTCCTGCCTCAGCGTCCCAAGTGCAGGGATTACGCGTGCGCCGCCACGCCCCGCAATTTTCCTTGCTGTTGTTTGTTTCTGAAAACGGAAACAGCTCTCTGCTTCGAGAACGAAAAGAAACAAGAAGAGAGGAATAATATAAACGATAAATAACAATTACTAGGCAAAGGAATAGACCAGCTTCTCAAAACACCACGACTCAAAGGTGGCGGAAGGAATTGAGCACAGCTGCCGTCACTCTCCTCCCCGTTGCTTCTGGGCGCCGCTCTCACCCCCCCTTTTTCCCAGAATCCGCTGCGAGCCACAGCGGAAGAGATTATTGGTTGGAAGTTCACCAATGGGAGGGCGTGTTACTGGCCTGCACTGGACGTCCTTGTGGGCGCAGCGCTTGGGCCTGGGATCCGAGCGCGCTCGGCTCGTTTGGCAGCATGAGTTCCATCGGGACCGGGGTGAGTTTGTCTCCGACTCGGTGGTCTAGTCAGTGGATTGGCGTGTGTCGGGGATTTGGACCGTCCGCGTTGGGAGCTCTGACCCGGAGTGCGCTGCCAGCGCTTCGGCCGGGGGCCTCCGGCGGTTGGCTGGGCCCCAGCGGGCCGTGACCCCCGTGCTGGGCGGTGGGCAGGGGCGGCGACTCCCGGGCTTCGCTGCCCGGCGGTCGCGAGGTGGCGGGGCGACGGCGAGGCCGGAGCCGCCTGCGATTGCTGAGTCACTTCCGAGCCGCCGGGGAAATCGGAAGTGGAAACTCGCGGGTCCTGCAGTGTTGAGGGGTTTGGCCTTCGAGTCGCCCCGTGGGAGCCCCCGAGGCACCGCAGCTTGGGGTTCCGGTCCGAGAGCCTGGGCCGCCTTCGCGGCTGACGGGTACTGCTGACTCACAGGCCCGCCCTCGAGGGCTGGAGTCCCAGGATTTGAAAGGCTGAATCTGATGAGTCCTTTCAGCTCTTCTTTGTTCCAGCCTTTTCTGCACAAATTACTTAATAGCACTTTGTAGCGTTGAAGCTGTAAACGTTTAAATGATTATCTAGGGACTTCACTGCCTTCTGACTTTTCATAAGACTGAGGATGTTGGGGTTGGACTTCTTAACCTCTTTGGCTACTTTCTTCAACGTATTGAGTTTGCGAAGTATTTGCTTGCTCCTTTTATACTTCTTCGTGTAGAAAAGTTTTTAAGAAATCTCTGTTGATTATTTCCACTGGAGATGTATGGATTTTTTTCAGTTTAGGTATTTCTACATACGCACAAGATTTTCTTTTTCTTTTTCTTTTTTTTTTTTTTTGGTGCTGGGGATCGAACTCAGGGCCTTGTGCTTGCAAGGCAAGCACTCTAACCGCTGAGCTAAATCCCCAGCCCCGCACAAGATTTTCATACTCATCATTAAGTCCAAATACTGGCGCCTAGGTTCGACAATAGGCAGTTTTTGTTCTCGTTGTTCAAATGGAAACAAAACTATGATTTGTTATTTTTTTTCTTTTTTACTGTACGTCCAGAACCAATGCATACCTGTTGTTGTTATTGCTTATGACTCAAGCCTGAAAAGGTAGTCCCTTTCTTCCTCTCTGTTCTCTGGTTAAAGCCACCCCCATCTTTGGAATACCTGATTTCTGTGTTCACTGTTGTTGGCTCTACAATTCATTTTCCACGTGAAGCCGGAGTGATGTTTTAAAAATTCAGGTCATATGTTCCTTGCTTAAAGTCCTCATTGCACTTAGAATAAAATATCACTCCCTACTACCTACCTACACACCCCCTGCAGCCCGCCAGAGTGTACTTACCGTGTCCAGAATGAAGGGAAGTGGTCACTTTATTTGTTCTTGGTTGGGCTGTGCTTGTTGCGGCTGTAAGGTCTTTGTGTCAAATGCCACAAAGGCTTTTCCTCCATATCTTGAATATTTCCTTGTCACTGAGGTCTGAACCAAGAAGAACCGGAAGGCTTTCTTTGATGAAGCAGTCTGTAGTAGTTTATTCTGTCATTTTACTGTTTTTTAGTTTACTTATTTCGGTTTTTTTGGAGACAGGGTCTCACTATGTAGTTCAGGCCGACCTTTAACTCACTAAATAGCCCATGCTGGCCTCGAATTCATGGTGATCCTCCTGCCTCAGCCTCCCAAGTGCTGGGATTACAGGTGTGCACTACCATGCTTGGCTCATTTTACCGTTTTATTTTCATTACCTTTTCTGGTTTAGTTCTGTATCTCCACGTGGATTTGTGTCTGATTGTATTATAAAGTGAAGAACTTCATGAATGAGTGATTCTTCATATTCTCATTTAATGGCATATATAGTAGGTGGTTTTTTCTGGTTTTTTTGGTTTTTTTTTTTTGTTTGATTTTGTGTTTTTTTAAGACACGGCCTCACTGTGTAGTTCAGCTGGCCTTGAACTCACTATGTAGCCCAGGCTGGTCTCAAACTCCCAGCGATCCTCCTGCTTCAGTCTCCCAAGGACTGGGATTACAAATGTAATCCCATGCCTGGCTCTTCCTCTTAAAAGCAGTGATCATTGGGATATACCACATTCTTGATGCTTAAAACATTTAGAGAAAAAAATAATTTATATGGTTGTTGTATTAAAAACATATTGTTGTAAGCTTATTCTTGCCCTTTTTTCCTAGTACGACCTGTCAGCCTCTACATTCTCTCCTGATGGAAGAGTTTTTCAAGTTGAGTATGCTATGAAGGCTGTAGAAAATAGTAGGTAAGAAACACTGTTTTACTTGAAATGAATGTTTTAACCAGGTATTACTTTTTTTTTTGTATTTTTAGTAATTAAGCTTTGTTTCTTTGACACAAACTAGTACATGTCCTAAAATAACCTCAACGTAGTCATTTCCAGTTTTCTTTCTTGGCCAGATCTTTCCCATAAGCATCAGTAGTGTATTTCTAGTTGATTCCACTAACATACCCATGTCTAAAATTTAGTGTAAAAGATTCACACTCATTATCTTTTTTGCCAGCCCATTTTCCTTTTTGACATTTTTGATTTATATCCTTGTTTTCCTTGGCCGTTAGGTTTGTGACCTTGTCTTTTATTTGTCATACATATTACATTTTAAATGTCCTGTGCAGTTGTCTACATGTTCATCTCAGTAGAGTTTGTCTTTCTTATTTTTTGATTCTCCATTGATGCTGCCTTTCTCCAAAAGGTGTAGGATCACTAACCTCCTTTCCTATTGTGCTCCTTTCCTTCCTTCTGTCTTTTATTTTTTAAGTAGTGCACTAAAATGATTCCTTCATGCCCCTCTAACATCTTGGTTATTAGCTGTTGACAAATTTTGAGTCTTTTATTGAGGAAATATTGTAGTCACATGTATGTGTTTTCAGATCTAAAGCAGCTTTGGGATGAATTAAAGGACTTTTTTACAGTTCTTTTTTTGGGGGTGGGGAGGTCATTCTGTGACTTAAACGTAAGGCCTGTGCATGCTAGGCAAGCATTCTCCCACTAAGCTGTACTCTTGACCTGTAGAATTTCTTTCATAACATCTTCTTATTCGGATTTATTAATTTTTTTTTAGATACATACAGGGTTTGGGCTCAAGTTTCCCATTACAATTAAAACCTTTGGAATAAAGATAGAACAGGAAAATGTTCCCAGAATGTTGGAAAAGCAAATATATAAAATGCTGGTTTTTCACTGTCTATGAGTTTTTGTTTTTGTTGCTTTTTTGAGACAGGGTCTTGCTATGTAGTTCAGGCTGGGCTTGAACCCACCGTGTAGTCCATGGAGGTTTTTGTTTTGTTTTTGGGTTTTTTTGGTGCCAGGGATCAAACTCAGGGCCTGTGCTTGCTAGGCAAGCACTCTAACCACTGAGCTAAATCCCCAGCCCCTTCCATGGTGGTTTTGAACTAAATAGTCCTCTTGCTTCTGCCTTCTTATTGCTGGAATTACAGGCATATGCCACCATGCCTGGCTCTATTAGTATTTCTAATATGGGAATTCAGTGAGAATAGAGTTACTTGTCTTTGCATTGCTGGCATATAGCAAGCTTTTGGTAATTAATGAATAAATGTTCGTTATATGCCATCTTCTCAGTGACAGAGGGCTCATGAATTTCTAAAGGTTTATGGAATACTTTTAAACATTTGAGCAAAAAATACATATGAAGTCTTTTGAAATTTATAATGAAGGTAATGTATAGTGTGTTTAAATGTTGCTTCATTAGTGATATTGGTACTTACAAGCCATTAATAAATGATTGTGTAATAGAAAAACTAAGAATTTTAGGCCGAAAACTATCACAACTCCTGTTGTGCATTTTCAGGTGAGTGTGTGTGTGTGTGTGTGTGTGTGTGCGCACGCACGGTATGCTGGGGTGGAATCCATGGCCTTGCACATGCTAGGCAAGCGCTCTGCCACTGGCAGAGCACAAGGTCCTGTGTTCAATCCCCAGCAAAAATGAAAGGAAGGAAGGAGGGAGGGAGGGAGGGAGGGAAGGAAGGAAAGGAAGGAAAGGAAGGAAAGGAAGGAAAGGAAGGAAAGAAAGGAAAGAAAGAAACATTGAGGCTGGGGATTTAGCTCAGTGGTTAGAGTGCTTGCCTTGCAAGCACAAGGCCCTGAGTTCGATCCCCAGCACCAAAAAAAAGAAAGAAAGCAAGCAACATTGAGGGGGGAAAGTACATGGTTAGGGTTGTAGCCCAGTGGTAAACAAAGCATGTACTCAGCTTTGAGTTCAAGAGCCTGGGTTTGGTCTGCAACACCAAAAATTACAGCTGTTAAAACATAATAGACACAATTATATATTGGCATTAATAACATTTTAAATAAATAACTTTTCCAAAATATAGGAAAGTTTAGTTGCAGATCTTTGTCTTAGCTGAATGAGACAGTTGGATTCCACATGTATATGTTAGGTCTTACTGAAGCATAGAAGCAAAGCAGCTTCACACACATGTGTAGTTGGAGAAGGAAGGAGTGGGGGTAGTTCTTTGAAACTACTTCAAAACTGAATAAATGAGAGTTGTTTTTTTTTTTAAGTGAGCGTTTCTTAAAGGTTCAGTGGAGTCTGAAAACAGGTGAAACGTGTTGCACTTTATGGCAGAACTGCATTGGGCTGTCTTGTTACTTTGTAACATCATGGACTGGTCCTCTGGATGGCTCACTGAGTTACAAAAAATTACCAGTTTGATATTTTCATTATAAATATCAAAAACACCCCATGTTAATACCCCACCCAGTCTCCACATAAAGTATGTAGCACTGGGAAGCAGATTAGAAGGCTCAGAGCAGTGGATGTAAGTTTTCTACAATTTCAATTTTTGCTTAGAACAATACTGCTTGTTGTTTCCCATGAAGTAACAGTGCACTGTGTTCATTTTAGAAAAAGGGCTGTGAATCTAAGCCAGTGGGGAACCCCTGGCCTCACCCATGGTCTTTGCGGCCTTGGTGCAGGCATTTCATGTCTTATGAGAACACTCACAACCCAGCAGTTGTGCATCTGCTCATTTCTTGGGGCAGCCCTCATATTGTGTATGTAGCAGAAGTACTTCTGCCTTCCATTCCATTACTGGAATACCAAAAATACAGAATTGGAAAAAAAAAATACAGGATTGAGATTTACTACAATTACTGCTTCATCAAAACATTAATTACAGTATTGCTTCATCAAGGACATTCTTTTTTGTTTTGTTTTATTTTTTTGAGACAGGATCTTGCTTTGTAATTCAGGCTGGCCTTGAGCTCACTATGTAGCTTATGCTGGCCTTGAACTCATGGTGATCTTCCTGCCTCAGCCTCTGACTGCTGGAGTGCTGGGATTACAGGTGTGTGCCACCATGCCCACCTCATCAAGGTCATTCCTAATTAGATTTTTTTTTTTTAACTGTGAGAGCACAGCGAAGAGCACAGTTCTTAGTTTACTGTGTCTTAGTAGACATAGTTCTTAGTGTCTGAAATATTTGCTGAACTTTTGTGTATTTGTTCATCTTTTGGGGAGGAAGCACTGTGGTCCATCAGATCGTGAGGGGCCTGTGACTGACACAGTTCCTCTACTTTCGGGCTATGAACCAATTTTTAGATTATGATAATGACAAAATGAAATCAGTCTAGAAATTAGGCTGATGGGGCTGGGGATTTAGCTCAGTGATTAGATTGCTTGCCTTGCAAGCACAAGGCCCTGAGTTTGATCCCCGGCACCACAAAAAAAAAAAAAAAAATTAGGCTGATCAATTTTAGAAGATGAATTAAAGAAGTGGAAAAAATATTCTTATAATCCTGAAATTATAAGGACCTTAATGTTGGTAAGGTTATTAGAGAGGAAGTTGTGGGCATAAGAGAAATTCTGAAGGAAAAAAATCAATAAATAGCTCAGCGTGAGGGATGCGGGATAAAATCGAGGGATCAGGGCCTGGTGATGCTATTACCAAAAAGTGAGGGCTTGAGATAATTTTACTTAAGAACAATATAGTTAAACATTTTTTATGCTTTCTTGCTGGTTTTTTCCTTCCTTCCTTTTTTCTTTCTCTTTTTGAGATAAGGTCTCACTATGTAATTCAGGCTGGCCTTGAACTCCCTATGCAGCCCAGGCTGGCCTTGAACTCATGGTGATCCTTTTAAATTTCAAACAAAAAAATTTTTTTTTGTTTGTTTGTTTGTTTTTATTTTAAACCAAGAACATGTATTGGTACATTCTACATACATTGGTCACATTCATTACATTTATTCTGTACCTATACATGGTGCATCTTGGTTCTCCCCCTCTCCCCTGCCCCTCCCCTCTCCTCCCTCCCTCCCTCCCTATTTATATCAGGTTCATTCATCATTTTCCATATTTTCCCTTTCCCCTCTCTTTCCCCTGTTGCCTTTCTGCTTTTCCCCTTCTTTCTTTCTAGCACTCCTCTCCTCTGCACACCATCCTCCTTTTATATAATATCTATTACACCTCTTTGTCCTTATTTACAGTTATGGTCTCTCATATCAGA
>PVJO010018216.1:0-37308 GCA_004026905.1 Hystrix cristata | reverse complement strand
AAAACTGCATTAAATACTTGTACATATTCATATGTGGAGAATTTTATGAGAATGTGTATTCTCTTCCTGCTTTAAAATTTGTGCGTGATTATATGAAGGAAAGGTAGTCCTTCAGTTCTACTTGAGTGATTGTATATTGATATGTATTTGTTATATTCTTATTCATCCCATAATCTGCAAAATTAACATATTTAGAAGATACTATTTAGTAGAAGAGTTTTAGATTCACAACAAAGTTACTCATACTACACTTTGAAAATATCTTCTATCTCATACATACTCAGTTTCTCCCAGTAACAAAATCTTGCACCATTGTCTAGCAAGGCGCAAGGCTCTGAGTTCAATCCCCAGCACCAAAAAAAAAAAAAAAAAAAAAAAAAATCTTGCACCAGAGTGCTACATTTATTACAAAGACAGCACAGTGATATAATTTTCACTTATATCGGTCTGTTTGCTGTTGCTATAATAAAACATCTCACACTGAGTAGTGTACAAAGGAAAGGGGTAAACTTAGCTCACTGTTTTCAGGCTGAAAGCCCAGGACTGGGCAGCCCCATCATTTCGGCCTCTGGTCACCCTCGGGTGTGCCGCAGTATGACTGATGGCCACAGGATGGGTGTGCATATAAGGGAGAGATCACATGGTGACAGGAAGACAAAATAACTCAGGTGCAGGTTTGCTCTTTTTTACAACTTGCTGCCATGAGCAATGCCTTTCTCAACCGAAAGAACATCCATTCCTTCTCAGGGAAGCACTCCCAAACTTAATGGCTTCCCACTAGGCTTCCACTCTGAAAAGTTCTACCCTCTCCTAATTCTGCCAAATATCAGGACCACGCTTCCAACACGGGCACCCTTGAGGGCTGCACTGAAGCCGTATCTAGATCACAGAACTGAAGTCTGCAGTTTATATTGTATTTTGTTCTTGGAGCTATACAGCCTCTACATAACAAACTGTGTATGATGATGTGTATTTACCATTATATTCTCTTACAAAATACTTAACTTCCCTGAAAATCTGTCAAATTTGACCAATTGATCATTTATCAGCCTTTATAGTTTTGTATCATGCAGTATGTAGGTTTATAGTTTTGTATCATGCAGTATGTAGGTTTTTTTAAGATCAGTTACTTTCATTTACTAATAAGTATTTGAGTTTCCACACATTCATTCACGGCTTCAAATCTCTTTAGCGCTAAATCTCTTTGAGTAAAAGCTCCACATTTTATTTACTCATTTAGCTACTGGAGAACATTTGTTTCTGTTTGGTAATTATGAACAAAGTCATTATAAAAATCCCCGTGAGTCTTTTCATGGAGATGTCAGTTTTTAGCTCAATGGGAAGATACGAGGAACACTCTTACTCGGTTTTATGGTAGGAGTGGGTCTTGTGTTGTAAAAAGTTGTCAAAATGCTGCCAAAAAGGCAGTTCATTTTGCACTCAATTAGCAGAAACTTGAAACTTCGGGATGTTCAACGTATTCCCCAGCATTTAGAGTTTTCACCAATATTTGGACCTAAGCCATGGCATTTGTTAGTGAGATCTCATTGTTTTGATTTACAGTTTCTTAATGACATATCATGTTGAACATTTTTTCACATCCTGATTTTCATCTTTTTGTCTTTGCTGATATATCTTACAGTCATTTAAAAATTGGGTGTTCATTTTCTCATTGTTTAACGTCTAAGTGTTCATATTTTGTCTACAACCATAATTTTCAGATTGGAGTTTTCCCACTATCATTCTTCAGCATATGACATGTATTTTCTTTCTTTTGACAGTCTTTTGTAGATACAAAATTAATAATTTTAATGAAAATGAAGCAATCAATTATTTCATTCATAGACAATTTATCTACTTTCGCATTTAAAAAGTTATATCAAAGATCATCCAAATTACCTTTTATGATATGTTCTAGACACTTGGATAGTTTTACATTTTAATTTAGATGTATAATTCACTTTATGTTACTGTTTGTGATGAGCATTAGGTCTATTTTTACATCCTTTTTTTGTTATGTGGATATTGTTGCAGCATGATTTGCTAAAGAAAATTTCTTCATTGTTTTTATAAGTTTTCATTTGTTAAAAATATGTTGCCAATATTTGTGGAGGTTTAAATCCATTGATTATATTTATGCCATACCTCTGTCTGTTCCTTCAGCAGTGACACATTGAGCTCAATACTATAGCTGTATAGTGATTCTTGTAACGATGCTGTGCTGCTCTTCCAACTTGGTTCCTCACGCTTGATACTGGGTTGCTTTTTGGTATCCTCTTATTTTACCAACCTTAATTGTTTTCAGGTAATATGCCCACTTCACTTTTAGGGATCTTGATTGTGATTGCAGGGAATAAACAGATGTATTTGGGGAAAACTATTATCTTGACATTTCCTTATCTGTAAACAAGGGATAACTTTATTTATCTCCTCTATTGTCTTTGAGTTTTGCTATTTTCTTATATAGAAAATATTTTTTGTTAGATTTAAGTAAGTATTACAATTTGGGGTATGTTAATTCATATGGTATTGTGATTTAATTTCAAATTCCACTTTCTTATTGGTGCTAGGTAGAAAAGTAATTGCATTTTTATGCTCTGTGTATTCCACAATCTTTCTACCATCATTTATTACATCCAAGAAAAGTTTTCTTTTCATGTTTTTATGCATTTTATATAGATACAATAACATTTGTGAGCCAAACACTTATATTTCTTTCTTCCAATATGTATTATTTTAATTTTGTTTTTCTTTATCTTTTGCACTAATAAAGCTTCTAGAATAATGATAACACAGAGTGATGAGAGGAGATATTTTTGCATTCTCCTTACAGTTCTTTTATTTTTACCAAGAACATGTATTGGGACATTGGATACGTAATGATCATAATCAACATGGTTATTTTGTACCTGTACGTGATGAATCTTGGTTTCCTCCCTTCCATTCCCCCACCCTTCCCTATTTGCAACACGTTTATTTACATTTTTCCTTTTTCCTTTTCTTCTTACTTTTCTTTTAACTTTCTTTCTTCCCCCCCTTTCCCTATCTAATTCTCCTCTCTTTTGAATATTATCTTTTTTTTTTACATAATATCTATTCTACCCCTTTGTCTTTATTTACACTTATGGTTTCTCATATCAGAGAAACAATTCAATGTGTACTGATAAGTGTCTGATTTATTTTCCTTACAATTTTATATTTAGGTTTCTGACGCATGCTGATTTGATTTGATCTCAGAGTGACAAATTGGAGGACATAATTTCAGTCTTCTGCAAGTTGATCTCCAGCTTTCTCAGCACCATTTGTTGAAGAGGTTGTCTTTTCTGCAGTATATTTTTGGCCCTTTTTCAAAAATGAGAAAGTTGAAGGTGCCCACATTTATTTCACTTGTTTCTGTGCTGCCACCTTTTTGCTGTGGCTATTATTACTACTACTTTTCAGTATAGCTAGAAATCTGTTTTTGTGATGTGTCTACATTTTCCCTCCCTCCGGATTGCTTTAACTATTTAGAAATTTTTCTGATTCCTTATTAATTTTAGGGTTTTTTCATAGTTCTGTGAAAAATGATTTTAGTATTTTATTAAGGATCGTATTGTATCTGTGGATCACTTTTGGTCATAGAACAATTTGAACAATTTTAATTTTATCAATCCAAGAACAAGTGATGTCATTCCATTGTCTAATGTCTTCTTCAACTTCTTTGCTCACAGTTACTTAACTTTCTTTAAAAATGTCCTTCACATTACCAGTTAAATTTATTTCCAGGTATTTACATTTTGAACATATCATGAATGGAATTGTTGTCCCGGTCTATTTCTTGGTGGGTTCATTATTGTTGTATAGGACCATTATTAATTTTTTGTATTGATTTTATATTCTTCCAGTTTATTGAAACTGTTTATCTGATCTAATATTCTCCTGGTGGAGTTTTTGTGTCTTCTATATAAAGAATCATATGATCTGCAAATAGGAATAATTTTACTGCTTTTATAATTTTTAATTTTTACTAGTACCTGCTTGCAGTACACAATGATTAGAGTCACTGTAGGAAATGGGTACATGTACGTGATACATCTACAGCCTTTTTAGCACTCCTTCCATCCCTCTTATTTTGCCAGATTCATCTATTTTCAGATTCGTCTATTTTCTTATAAGTCACTATAAAGTTAATTATCATATATACAGATTAACAACCAGACTAGTAGCCAAAATACATACAGTAAAGTCTTTTTAAAAATTTTATGTCTACACTATGTGGATTTATATTTCTTTTTATTATTTCTGATCTGTACATTTCGGAGACAATTATTAATAAATGTATATAGCACACATATATATGTGTATATATATTCATAAGTAATACATATATACATTCCATGTAATGTTGACCTTTACTTGTGTAAAACAGTACTGTCCCTTAATCTCTAAACTCCTTCAATGTATTTATCTATATCTGTGTTCCCACATATCAAATTATTGGGGATTGTTTTTAAATTTCAACATCTTACCTCAGATTTTATTTGAAGTTTATTTTTCTACTATTAAGTACATATCAGAAGCATCTTCTTTTGTTCTCCAAAACTAAACTTACAACTAGCAATAAATTGAATCCAATTTCTTCTTCCCTTTATCCATATGTGAGCCCCACAGTGAGCCTCTACCCACTTCTCCAGCACCTATTTGCCCCCTTTGTCTTTCTCCTATATAATATGTTATTAATAAATTCTTTATCATTATATATGAATATAGCAGAATGATGCCATCTTCTTCATTTCTAAGTTACATCATCTTCTGTCACTATCTTTTTAAAAATCATCACTAGATTCTGCATCAGCTTCATTAATTGTTCTAACAGATCGATCATTCTCATATACAAAGTCATAGTAATGCAAATTATTGGCTGGGCAAATGTTAAATTATTGTGTGTTGAAAAAACTCAAGAGAATCAGGTACTGTAATGGGCAAGCATCTCCTGAGTATTTATATTCATTATTGTGAAGAAATATACAGTTCTGCCTTCCCTCTGGCTAAAATACTTATTAAGAGCTATAACTTGAATTTTATAACAAAGAAGAAATATTTGAATAAACATGTACATATGATATTCCCCAATTTTAAAACTTTTTGGGCATATCTTATGACTATTAGCAAGTTTTGAGTACTGAATTGTATTTTTTAAATACTCAAAATTAAGTGTGAAACAGATTCTATAACAAAGGTAATTAGGCAGTTTACTCTGCAGCTCTGCCCTTCCCCAACAGCTTCCCAAAGGCCCTGCCGACATCTCTGTTGCGCAGGCTGTAGATGAGCGGGTTCAGCATGGGCGTGAGGATGGTGTAGAAGGCAGACACCATCTTGTCCCGGGTGGGGGACTGGTGAGACGTGGGCCGCATGTAGATGAACATGGCTGCTCCATAGTACATGCCCACCACCATGAGGTGGGAGGAGCAGGTGGCAAAGGCTTTGCGGCGACCCTCCCCAGATGCCATGCGGATGACGGCCAGAATAACACGGGTGTAGGAAGCAACGATGATTGCAACAGGGAAGAGAAGCATGACCACACAGCAGATAAATATCATCCTCTCAAATGTCTTGGTGTTTGTGCAAGAGAGAGCGAGCAGGGCAGGGACATCACAGAAAAAGTGGGGTATTTCCCGGGACTCACAGTAGGAGAAGCTCAGTGCAGCTGCAACATCAATTATACCATCAAGGGATCCAAGAATCCAGGAGGAAGCTGCCATGAGAGCACAGATTTTCTGGCTCATGAGGACTGGGTACCTTAATGGGTGGCAAATGGCCACATAGCGGTCATAGGCCATCACAGCCAGCAGGAAGCACTCGGCTCCCAGCAGGGACACATAGAAGAAGATCTGGGTCCCACAGCCTGCCAGAGAGATGGATTTCCTGCCAGACAGGAAGTTGACGGCCATCTTGGGGACAGTGGTGCAGATGAGCATGAGGTCCATGAGGGAGAGCTGGCTGAGGAGGAAGTACATGGGCGAGTGCAGCTGGGCGTCCAGGTAGATGAGCAGAACCATGGCCGTGTTCCCCATGCAGGCCACTGTGAAGATGGCCAGGACCAGTGTGAAGAGGAAGGTGTGGAGGGGACTGTGATCGAAGATTCCCAGCAGGATGAAGGTGGATTTGAAGGTCTGGTTCTCCCAGGCCATGGTGAATATTTTCACTGTGGTGATATGACTTTTAAGAAACAGCAGGGATATATCATGGACATATCAAAGATTTCCCTCCCATATATACATGCAAATAAAATGTGACCTACATAGGAAAATTGTGACTCTGGGTGTCACATTTTTCTTTGTACATGAGAGAGAATAAGGTTTATTTTCCGCTTAATGTTAACTTAAAGCATGTTACATAACTGCCAAGAAAAATATGTCATTGTAAGAAGGTGTGAGCTTTCTCAACAGTCATAGAATGTAGTTTGAATAAGAAGCCTCCTTTCTGGTGGATGACAAACAAAAGGTGCAGCAGAAAATGTTTTTTGACTCACTTTCTAGTGGTTTCAGTCCATAGTCAGCTTGTTCTATGGGGGGAGCATATTGGAACAACTTCATGCCAGAGGAAAGCTGCTGAGTTCATGGCAGCCAGGAAGCAGCAAATCTGGAACAGA
The DNA here is from genome assembly GCA_004026905.1 of Hystrix cristata. NCBI lineage: Eukaryota > Metazoa > Chordata > Mammalia > Rodentia > Hystricidae > Hystrix > Hystrix cristata. The sequence continues at coordinate 30,677 of PVJO010018216.1, read as the reverse complement.
AAGAGCCTGGGAAGTGGTGTGCTGTTCACAGGCATGTGCCCACTGCACCTTTCCTGCTTTCAGGAGCCGCTTTATGACGCACGCTCAGTAGGCCAACCCATCAATGAGGGTAAGCGCCACGTTGTCTGACCCCTTCCCAGAGGCCTGGCCTCTGGACACTTCAACCGTCTGCTGGACACTCATGGCTCAAACCGTAACAAACAGGTAACATGCAGGTGATTAGTTCATGATTCCATTAATATTATGAAAAAAATTCCTGAACTCCTGGGAGTTCTATGACTTTTCTACATTTTCTATATAACTTACCACATCCTGCAATAATGATAACAAAATTCTGTCTCAAAATGACATATAGGAAAAGAGCAAAGAATGAAGTAATGTAAGACCTGCTCAGTCAAATCTCCGGTGAATAGTGAAAGTGAGATACCAACATCAGCAGTATTAACTGATACGTGTTGCTGCTAATCGTGAGCCATGAAGAAAGACCCTCACCGAGCTGTTTCTTCTCATTTCATCACTAAAAATTAGGTGTGTCCATCAGACCATCCGGTGCGGCAGATTTCACTGAAGATTCTGGCTCGAGAAGAATGTAATTACCTTCTGTAGATTATTTGCTATAAATCTGAAGAAATTATGAGTTTTCTGAGCCACATTTTCTACTCTGTTAATTTGGATATACATAGTAGCTATATTTTAAGGAGCTATGAAGATTAAAGAAATCCTAGTTTAAATGATTTAACATATTACCTATGTGGTTTGTACAATTTTTGGAAAATTAAATACTGTTGGAGGCAATAAAGCCTATTTTTACTTTTCTGCCAGAGTACTATAGCTGATAGAAACATCAATTTCCTCAATTTCCTTTCCAAAGGACTGTTCAGGAGTATTTCAGGGGAGCTGGGTTGTAGCCTCATGCTCGGCCATGTGCTTAGCATTTACAAGGCCTCGTTTTGTCCTCAGAACCAACAACAAAAAACAAGGATTTCTTTGGTTAAAAAGTAGCATTTTTTCATTCTCCATTTTATTTCCTGTTTGTGCCTCTATTTCTATGAGACAAATCATTGGCTTCCTTCATTCTTCTTCCCATGCCTCATTTTATTTTATTTTATTTATTTTTTTAATTTTAAACCAAGAACATGTATTGGTACATTTTACATGTGATGATCACATTCATTACATTTATTTTGTACCTGTACATGATGCATCTTGGTTCTCCCCCCTCTTCCCCGCCCCTCCCCTCTGTTCCCTCCCTCCCTATTTACAGAAGGTTTATTCATAATTTTCCATATTTTCCCTTTCCCTTTTCTTTCCTTTGTTGCATTTCTGCTTTTCCCCCTTCTCTTTCTAGTGCTCCTCTCCTTTGTATATTATCTTCCTTTTATATAATATCTATTACACCTCTTTGTCCTTATTTACAGTTATGGTTTCTCATATCAGAGAAACAATTCGATGTGTACTCATGAGTGTCTGATTTATTTCACTTAAAAGTATGTTCTCAAGGAACATCCATTTACATACAAATGATTCTAGTTTATCCTTTTTTATGGCGGTGTAGTACTCCATTGTGTAGAAAAACCACATTTTCTTTAGCCATTCATTGGTTGTTGGGCATTTAGGCCGTTTCCAAGACTTAGCTATTACAAATTGTGTTGCTATGAACACAGTTGTGCATAAATCCCTGTGGTGTGACGATTGCCTCATTTAAAAAATGTCTTGTGTTTCCTGATTATCTGTGCAGTGATCACGAATTCTGTGAGTACACTGACATTCCAGTCTTATCTCACCACCTTTCGAGTTCCTAAGCAGTTCTAACTGCTTTATAAAAGGTTATTTTTGCAGTTACAATAGTTATCAATAAACTCGACCCCTATTAAAAATGTATGGATAAATTTAATCTGTGCTGCTTAATTTTTCAGTATACATTTATCTTTTTACCCCTTTTAAAACACTGCTAAACTGCTAATTATGTTTTCTTTTTATTCGTTTATACTTTCATGTGTTTATTTTTCCCCAATACGTAATAAGGCTGGGTGTAGATCAGCAGCAGAATGCTTGCCTAGCCCGGGTCAGGCCTGGGTTAATCCCAGCTCACGCCCGCAGACAGATAAATGAAGAGTTGGTTCAGGTGTTAGAACTCTGGGCCTACAGCAGCGTGCATCGCTGCTTTATTCGTTTTGTATGAATTTAATCTCAAGTCTATCCGTATCATAAATTTTACTAATTCTGTTCTACTGTGGGTTAATAGTCTTTATTGGTTCCAAACAGAATAGAACAATGAGTTAATACTTCAGCTAAATAGCTCACTCAACTTTGATTAATTACAGGGTAAAATATTCCTTACGATGATAACTGGAGCTAGTAAGGTGAGAAGAGAAGAAAGACGTGATGATGACGGTTCACAGCGGCAGGACACTGAAGGATGGTTTGTTTGGAAAGAACAAATGCTGGAGCTGTAGCAGCCGGGAGGAGCAGGGGAGGGAGAGGAAAACAGGCCAGGAGCAGCCGTGCCACGTGGGTTTGGATCACTGGGTCCAGCACCAGCCCAGATATGCAATTTTCCTCCGTCAGTCTCTCACCTCCAAAGATTTCCGATTTGTGCCCAAACTTGGCCTTGCCCAAATGTCTACAAATAGGACACTCAACACAAACCCACAAGTGGGGCTGCTCCTGCCTTCGGAGAGGCTCTGAAGGACCTGTGAGCAGAAGTCTTCACACTTGCGCCCCCAACAGTATGGATAATGTTAATCCCCTGTTCTTCAGTCCACCCACTATACTGCTTTTGTGTTTTCTCAAAGCCTCGATGGACTGTGTCACTCCTTCCCCAGAAGTGTTAGTGTCTTAAGTTTCCTACAGAACACACTTCCATCTACTTGCTGATCTCCTTGTGGTTTATTTCTGAAAGTCGTGCCAGCATCTACAGATTCTGAGTCATCTGCTGTGTTTCCCAGTTCAGCACTCTGAACTTCTTATGGGTCTTACAGATTCTCATTCTGATTCATTCTGTCTCTCTCCAGGGTCTCACTACATACTCCAAACTTGCCTTAAATTTGCGATTCTCCTACCTCAGCCTCCCATGTGCTGGGATTACAGGCTTGTGCCATCAGACCCCATTGATTTTAAAGAGCTCCACGACACCCAAATGTGAGCTTCGGCTTCTCAGAAGGCTTTCCTTGCTTGAAATGATGCTGCTTTTCTACAGTCCTTTAACTCTGAAGATCACGTCTCCTCCTATTTCCCACACGCAGAGCGTGCGTGCACACACACACACACACACAACTTTCTCTCTGTTTCTTTCTCCAGTCTGTAGATTTCTAACTCTGTACACACCAAACTCAGACAGGATGTGTGACTTTTATCACAGTTCTACGCGAATAACAAATACGAGAAAGCTGCAGACGAAGCTAATTTGGGATCACATTCTTGGTCTACCAGCAGCCCTTGTGTTCCAGCCTAGTGAGATAATGTTTTTGAGAATTTTAAAAAATTTTCTTCACCCTCACAGGATTGTCTTAAAGGTAGGATAAGTTAATTCTTAAAATCTCTCATCGAATTGTATGTATCATAGTATAAATTCTCAAAATTAACATCACTATTACTATTCAAATGTAATCACATTTACTTTTTGATAATTTTACAATATGCGCCATTGTTACTGAGCAGCAAATATTTGGGGGAATATTCTGTTTTTCCTCCTAAGTTGTTTGTTTTTATGGTTAAGCTATGTGCGCTGTCTTTACATACTCTTAAACAGGGGAAGATTACACACAGGGGAAGTCGTGAGTTCCCCGTGAAGGTGGCAAGTGTGAACGAAGGGCCAGGTCCACTGGAGCATCTGACAGCGCGTCTTGCACGGCCACATTTGTATCACGTCAATCATTCAGTGCATTCAGATAGCACTTTCACAGGTATTATTTCAGTTAATCTGAAAACCACAACAAATAGAAGAAACATACCGCTCTACTTTTACAAAGAATATAAAAAGATGAGTTTCAGATCAACATGAAAAAATCACCTGTTTATCTGGAGAAATTTAAAATACAAACATTTCTAGTATGTAACTTCTAAATAAAATGTGGTTCCATCTCTTCTGGTTAAACTCCAGAATGCCGAAAACATCTAAGTGTGCTAGGATGGGAGTCCCCCTCCGTCTTACCTTCTATATGGCTTCAACAAGACTTGCTCCTCGGAACAGCTGAGGACATGTACATCTGCAGAAGAAATCACCCCAGCACAATTTCACTAAGTCGTCTACAATTTAATTTCATAAATCCTCCAGGGAATTCAGTCCCCTGTCTTCAATTAAGTACTCTGTGCTATCATCCACTTTATCTCCTAGGGTTTCATATGATTTACTTTCAAACTTTGAAATATAGCTCATTATTTAGGATCTAAAAGAAGTTATTTTATTTTATTGATGAATAATACAAAGTCCCTCTTTTCCCTTTTATCTCCTGGTTGATTCATACACTAGTGACTCTGTTTTAACTCTCCTTTTCAATGTCTCCCATTTTCAGACTCTGGAACTCCATAAGTTTAGGGAAAAAGTGGGCATTTGGGTTTCTCATTTTTAAGTGAATGCCTCAGAGTGTTTGCCATATTTACCTGTAGGTATAATTCTGTTGGAGTTCATCACCCGTTCTCACTCTGGCAAGCCAGGTGGCGCCATTCTGCGCGTTACTAACTCACCTTCGCATGAGGGGCTGCGGAGCTGCTGTCAGGTCCTCCCCTTGGAAAGCTCGCCACCTGCGGCTCCTGACTCTACTCCTCTCCGATTCCACTAGCACTTGTCTTACTACCACCTTTGAATTCTGTTACCACGTACATAGCGAAAACACCTGTGCTTTCTTTACTGTCTCACAGCACTCTGCACAACTCTCCTGACACCTGTCAGCATCCATGTTTTCACACGCAGCTTGGGTACAAGTAGGAATTCTGATTTGATTTTAGCTATGTGATGATCACGCTTTCTTTGAACCAGGTAATAATATTCTTTATCCTTTTAATACGTGATTTCTTCTTTCTCAGGTATTATACTGTTATATATTATAACTTGGGTTTCAAGAACACATTAGTGTCCCAACAATTTCTTTGTAATGTGTCTGTTTTTACCAAGAAAGATTTATAAAAATAATAGCTTACCTAGATGGATCGATAGAGAGGTGACAGGTAGACGATAGACAGATTATACATATGTAGATGACAGATAGAAAGACACACTTTGACAAAAGTGGTCTGACCACTACCGTATGGCAGAAACTATGTTTTCCAAAGTCAGGCCATTAGTATACTGTGTTCTGGGAATACTTGATTCTGGATATTTCTACTATGCTGTACGAGAAGTTTATGCAAGTGAATCATTAATGATGTGAGGAAAAACAAATTAGTTTGCATGAATTGACTCTGTGTGTGTGTACACAGAGTCACACACACAGAGAGAGAGAGAGAACTACAACCTCCAACTCACTCAGAACCCACCTATTCAAGGATCAGCCAAAATACAACCACGTGACCCGGTCTGTGCCAAGACCTCCAAAGGAGCCCTTTCTAAATGTACAGTAATCAGGAAACGTGCTGGAGGGTCCCAAGCTCTGGCCCAGCTGGGGCAATTTAGCGACTTTTCAAGGCCACACTCCAAACTGGAAAACAGGGCCGAGGGGGTGGACCAAGGGGAGACCCTGGGTTCAGCCCCCAGCTCTAAAGAGGGAAAGTGGGAGGCGAAAAGATGAGCATATTCATTATATTCCTAAGTGTTGGGGTGAGTCTTATGCAACACTGGACAATAGGGGCCAAAGAAGTTAAATACCCCCCGTGGGTGACGCCTCCATAATATTTCAGTTAATTAATTTATTTGTGTTGGTCACACCTTATGTTTGTATAGCTTGACGGCGACTTACAGTGGGTTAGATGATGGTGCCCGCTTTAGGATTCGTGTTGAAAGCTACACCCTCATGAGACAGCACTGCAGACACACTCCCGGGAGGCCTGGCGGTTAAATCACATGACGCCGCCCTGGAGAAGGAAATACGCACCTGCACGGCAGGGCTCCAGCTGGAAACGAGTCCTGCTTGCCGGTTTGCTCCTTCGGCCCTCTTTGGTGGAGGACGCAGCACAGGACACCGCTTTGCAAGCCGAGAGCGACGCTGCCGCGGATGCTACGCTGCGGGCGCGGGCCCTGCGCTTCTGGCCAGCGGGGACAGGGCGAGTGTGCTTCTATTGCTTACGAATTACTCAGTTTGTGGTATCTTGATACAGCAGCATGGAGTAAGGACAGATTTGTTAAATAGTGTCTTTTGCTATATCCATTTTCCCTTCCTCAATGTGTTGTCATCCTCATTGAACTGACTGGCACCTAAATATATTGTTGTCTTTACTGAATTTTCTTAACACATTCCATTGGTTTTTCTCAGCAGTATTATAAGCTCTACTATCGAGGATTTATTTTGGTTTCTTTTTCGGTTTCTCTAAAGGTCTTTGTGTTTTCATTAATTGCTTATTTTATTATAATTTCTGTTAAAATATATTATAAAAAATTAATAATAATGAAATATACTGGAGTGTAAGGCTAGTTTTTGTCATGAGAGTAACTAAGTAACTATTTTAAGAAATTTGGAAGTTGTCTTAGTCACTTTTCTCGTTGCTGAGACAAAATACCCGACACCCAAAGTTAAGGGAGGAAAGGGTTATTCGGCTCACAGTTTGTAGAGGTTTCACTCCACAGTCAGCTGGCTCCAAGGCAGGGCGGCCTGGCAGACAGGCAGAAGGCAGCAAGGGAAGCAAACGGGTAAGGAAGTGGTAGGCAAGCCTCGAAATTTCTGTCCCTTACGTCTTATCCAGGCTGCCAGGATCAGGGCGGTGCCAAACCAATCAGTGGTTTGATTCAGTAATCACACTCCCTTAATCTCAGCATCACACACTCTGGATTCAGCCACCTCTGAAAAAGCCCATCTGTGACTCCATGAGGACATCTAGGGGGGGACATCTTTGGGGGGACATCTAGGCACAAACCATAAAAGAAGTATAGTAATTAAATATGTATATGTCTTGGGTAACAGCTAAGCAAAAATAGAAGTTTAAAAAAGCACTAAGTACTTACAGAAATTCATAATGGTGAGGATTTTATGAGAATTGATAGTCTGTTACTGTTTTGTGATTACAGGATAAAACATATAGATGATTATATGAAGTAAAAACAAGCAGTTCAATTTTATATAAATGATTATATATATATATTTCCCTTATTGTAGTCTCATTTTTTCCATAATCTTAACAAAGGTGTTTAAAAGATGTTATTTATTTGAAAAGTTTTAGGTTCACAATAATCAGTCATACTGCAGACACTTTGAAAATATCTCCTATCTCCTACATACTCAGTTTCCCCCAAAGACAAAATCTTACACCAGAGTGCTACATTTATTACAAAGACAGCACAGTGATATAATTTTCACTTATATCGGTCTGTTTGCTGTTGCTATAATAAAACATCTCACATTGAGTAGTGTACAAAGGAAAGGGGCAAACTTAGCTCACTGTTTTCAGGCTGAAAGCCCAGGACTGGGCAGCCCCATCATTTCGGCCTCTGGTCACCCTCGGGTGTGCCGCAGTATGACTGATGGCCACAGGATGGGTGTGCATATAAGGGAGAGATCACATGGTGACAGGAAGACAAAATAACTCAGGCGCAGGTTTGCTCATTTTAATAATTTGCTGCATGAGGAACATCTTTGTCAACAAGAACAGCACCCATTCCTTTGCCTCCCACTCTGAAAGGTTCTATCCTCTCCTAATATTGCCAAATTTCAGGACCACACTTCCAACACGGGCACCCTTGAGGGCTGCGCTGAAGCTATATCTAGATCACAGCACTGAAGTCTGCAGTTCATACTGTATTTCCTTCTTGGTGTTGTACAGCCTCTACATAACAAACTGTGTATGATGATGTGTATTTACCATTATATTATCTTACAAAATATTTTACTGCCCTTAACACCTTTCAAATTTCACCAGATAATTGAGCTTTTATCTGTCTCCATAGTTCTTTATTTATTTTTATTAGTACGTGTTTGCAATTCATGTAGTTTACAGTCATCTTGGGAGTGGTTACATGTATATATTAAGGTTTTCTTTTTTTATCCCCTTCCCTCCTCCTAAACACTCTATGCCGTAGTATGAGGTAAGACAAATAATATCGACAACACAGTTTTGTTTTTTGCAGAATGTCATATATTTTGAATGAAGCAGTATTTTGAATGTAGCTTTTGTTTTTAGATTGATTACTTTCACTTGAAAATAAAGTTTGTGTTTCCACATGTCCATTCATGGCTTCATAGCTATTTTTTCTTTTGCGCTAAACAGTATTGTATGAGTGTTCCACCTTTTTAAAATTCACCCACCTATTGAAGAGCATCTTGTTTGTTTCTGTGTTTGGTTGTTATGAACAAAGTCACCATAAAAATCCCCATGAGTCCTTTCATGGGGGACATAAATTTTCACCTCATTTGGGAGAATATCAAGGAATGCTGTTGTCTGTTTTATGGTAAGAGTAGGTTTTGTTTTGTAAAAAGTTGTCAAGTTGTCCTCAAAGTGGGTGTTCCTGTCGCTCAACATATTTGCCAGCATTCAGCACTTCCGATATTTTTGGATTTAAGCCGCGATATTTACTTATTAGTGACAGCTCATTGATGTGCAGATTTGCAGCTCCTTAACGGCATGTCGTGTCTTCTCCCCTCATGGGCCTTAAGCTCACTTTTTTTTTTTTTTTTTTTTTTTTTTTTTTTTTTTTTTTTTGTGGTGCCGGGGATCGAACTCAGGCCCTTGTGCTTGCAAGGCAAGCACTCTAATCACTGAGCTAAATCCCCAGCCCCCTTAAGCTCACTTTTAAGTGGGTTGTTCATTTTCTCATTGATTAACTTTTGATTATCTATATTTTTATATAACCATCACTTTTGCCAATATCTTTCTTGAAATATGACTTGTATTCTCATTCTTGTGACAGTCTTGTACATCTGAAGGTATTAATTTTGATGAAGACCAGGTGATCAGTTATTTCATTTATAGATAAATTTATCTGCCTTAATATTTAAAAGTTATCATATCTAAGATCATCCAAATTGATCTTTTATGATATTTTCCAGAAATTTTCATACTTTTGCATTTTAATTTAGATCTGCAATTCATTTTAAGTTAATGCTTGTGAAAAGCGTAAGTCTACCTTTTCTTTCTCTTTGTCTTGGTATGTGCATATTGTTGCAGCATAATTTGTTAAACATGAAATCTTTTCCCATTGCTTTATAATGTTTTCTTTGTCAAAAATACATAAACTGTATTTGTGTACGTTTATATCATTTAATTTTATTTGTTTTGGAGCTCTATTTGTTTGTTCTTTCACTAATAATATGTTGCCTTGTGTACCGTAGCTTTATAGTGAGTCTTGAAAAGAAGCTGTGCTATTCCTACTTTGTTCCTCACCTTTAATATTTTGTTGCTTTTCTACATCCTGTGTTTTTTCACAAACAAATGTACAAGATATGAAAGAACCCTGTGTCTCTTACAGGAAAAGCTCAGTTTCACAAGGAATATTAATAATGTCATGATCTTATAAGCATCCATATAACTTTCCATATAATTAGCTTTATTATTTGTTCTTTCACGGCGACATAAATTTTGATCATTCTTGTGCACAGAGTCACACTCTTGAGAATTATTGTCTGGTAAACATAAAATTACTGTACATTAAAAAAACAAAAAGGTGTACTGTGATGGGAAACTATCTCTTGTGTTCATTATATTTAATGACAGTTCTGCACTTCCACTTGCTACTCATTAAATTTTACAGCATGAAGAAATATTTATCAAACAGGTCTGTATGCTCTTGGAGGGGGAGTGGCCAGCAGTCCTTTCAGGCTGCTGGTGTCACGTTGAAAGAATTGGACAGGACAACCAATGAGCATAGAAATTCAATGTTCATTTAAGTTAAAGAATGTAAAATAAGAAAAAAAGAAGTCAAAGAAATAAGGAAGTACTTCAGAAGAAGTGTTCTGAATAGAAAAGAAGACACACCTGGCACGTAGGTTGGGCCACAGCAAGAACAAGAGGGCAGTGGCAGTGTCACCAGTGGCTGCTGTCTGCCACATCTTCTTTTGACTTCAGATCCAGGCTGTCAGGAGCTGTTCTGTGCAAGCATCCCGCCAGTGATCTGCCAGCTGTCCACGGTGGAGAGGTCGCCCCTAATGTCCAGCCTCTTTGCCATGCCCTAATCTCCTGCTTCACGTTAACTATTATTGAATTGTGAATCCTTTGCCATAAACTATAATTTTTTTGGTATAAATATGAGTACATTTTAGGTGTTGAACTGTACTGGTTAAATTTTCAAATTTGAGCATTAAGCAATCTCTATAACATACATTAGGCAATTTACTCTGCAGCTTTGCCCTTCCCCAACAGCCTCCCAAAGGCCCTGCTGACATCTCTGTTGCGCAGGCTGTAGATGAGCGGGTTCAGCATGGGTGTGAGGATGGTGTAGAAGGCAGACACCATCTTGTCCCGGGTAGGGGACCGGTCAGACGTGGGCCGCATGTAGATGAACATGGCTGCTCCATAGTACATGCCCACTACCATGAGGTGGGAGGAGCAGGTGGCAAAGGCTTTGCGGCGACCCTCCCCAGATGCCATGCGGATGACGGCCAGAATAACACGAGTGTAGGAAGCAATGATGATTGCTACAGGGAAGAGAAGCATAATCACACAGCAGAAAAACATTATTTGTTCAAATGTCTTGGTGTCTGTGCAAGAGAGTGTGAGCAGGGCAGGGACATCACAGAAAAACTGAGGTATTTCCCGACCACCACAATATGGGAAGGACAGTGCGACTATAATGACAATTATCCCATCCAGTGAACCAAGAATCCAGGAGGAAGCTACCATGAGAGCACAGATTTTCTGACTCATGAGGACTGGGTACGTTAAAGGGTGGCAAATGGCCACATAGCGGTCATAGGCCATCGCAGCCAGCAGGAAGCACTCGGCTCCCAGCAGGGACACGTAGAAGAAGATCTGGGTCCCACAACCTGCCAGAGAGATGGATTTCCTGCCAGACAGGAAGTTGACGGCCATCTTGGGGACAGTGGTGCAGATGAGCATGAGGTCCATGAGGGAGAGCTGGCTGAGGAGGAAGTACATGGGCGAGTGCAGCTGTGCGTCCAGGTAGATGAGCAGAACCATAGCCGTGTTCCCCACGCAGGCCACTGTGAAGATGGCCAGGACCAGTGTGAAGAGGAAGGTGTGGAGGGGACTGTGATCGAAGATTCCCAGCAGGATGAATTCAGAGCTGAAGGTCTCATTATCCCAGGTCATGGTGAATGTGTTTACTGTGGAGAGCACATGGGACAAGTGGGTAGGATTGTGTCACACAAAACTCAGGTTTATGTTTTCATTTTTTGTTTATTTCTCTCAGACCAGTATACCTACAGAATTTTCTGTAAATCAGAAAAATGTTTATATAGACATGGATTTAGTTTTTTAATTTGTAGAGTAGGGACAATGAGCCTAGTGTTTAGGTTGAAGTGATTTTAAATGTAAATTGTGTATCTAACAGACAGTCGGTTTCCTAGCAGGAGCAGAGAAGATTTCTCAAGAGATATAAAGTCTACTTGGTGGAACTAGTTAACTCAAGTGGTAGCATGGTTAATCCTTTCACAATTATACTAACAGTCATCAGTTCATAAATTCTGAGAAAGCAGTTGTGTTTTCCTTGAAGTCCTTTTTAAAAATTGTTCCACGTTCACTCTATGTTACTTATAAAAATTCTTTCTCTTTAGTGTAAAGGGGAATGTTTACCAGTGTAAAGAAGACAAAATTAGCAAAATTCCAAGAAGTTGAGAAATCAGCAGTCAGCTGTCAGAAGGCCACTAAGCAATATCACTGCTAATGACAATGAGCTGCCATGACTGCAGGACGTTATTAAGGGCCCTTCCCTACACGGAGGGTGACTCGGGGTGCTCTGGCACAGGGCATTTGTCAGGAGAAGCCCTCTAAGGAGAGGGCAAGGGCGCAATTCAAACCCACGTGAGTAATCATTGAAGCTGGATGATCCCAGGCAATTTATAATACTTCTAAGCCTTATTTTTGAAAAAAAAAGTTAATATTTTGGTATTTTTATTGCAGAATGTTAGAAAAAGTAATTGTTGTCATTTTGTATTTAGAATGTTGCCTAGAAAGTAGTTTTTTTGTTGTATAAGTATGTTTAAGTAAATAAATACTATTGGAGGGAAAATACTTCCTACTTTAAAACCAGGTTATTGCAGTTTCTTTATAACTCTCTTTCATGTCTATCTTTTTCTTTTCTTTTTTTTTTTTTTTTAACTTTCTCCTACCTCCTCCTTCAAGGGTTGAGACATTGACCTCCTTTCTTCTCCCTCTTTTTGTGGGCTTTCCCTCTTTCAAACTCAAAGAGTTTGGCCTTTTATTTTGTTTCCAGATTTTGGAAAACAAAAATTTCCACATGGCATAGACAAATGTACTAAAACTGTGCACCGCATTTGAGACTTTCCAATTTAAAATATAATATCTTACATATTCCTTTTTTTGTTTCATACCAGCACTTCACGGAAGAGCGATCGGGGTAGCCTCATACCCTTTGGCTGGTTTGTGTCTCCTCCTGACCACAGTGCTGGTGAAGGTGGAGAGTACAGGACACTGGAGCCCAGATGTGCAGCCTGGACCCAGGAGGCCTTGCTCGCTAACTCTCGCTCCATGCTAGGGTTTCCATTCTGTCTAGAGCATTTCATGGCCCTCTGGCTCATGACGTGGGACAGATTTCTCCCAAGCCTTGCCTTTGAAGTTCATATTTGTGATGGAATTTTGCTTTATTTTTTCCACCTCTTTTTATCTCTTTTATTCACCATAATAATTATAGTCATCTCTATTCTTTCTATTATTTATTCCTATAACTATTTTTAAAATTACTCTTTGCATTCTCAAAGAATCTCAGACTAAAAGTTGAAAATGTGACTCTGAGCTGAGTGTGGCGGCACACAACTGTAATCCCAGCACTCTGGGATTTGAGTCCTGCCAGGGCAACTTAGTGACTTAGTGAGATTTTGTCTCAAAATAAAAATGGCTGGGGATGTTGCTCAGAGTAAAGGTTTTGGATTCAATCCCAGTGTCCCAAAATAAATAAATGAATAAAATTAAAATTTAAAAAGTAACTGTTCGTATTTATCACATGGGTGAGTCCTGAGGCCTTGTTTTGAATGTCTCCTCCAAATGGCAAGCATATGCTGTATCTTCCAGCACTAAATTCTCTCAAACTTTGTACTTGTTCACTTCTCACCAGTTCCATGAATATAACTAAAAGTTTCCAACTCAGTGAATCCCAAGTTTTTAGTCAGTTCTAAATTGTCTTCAGGCAGTTTCTCCCATAATAATGCTTATCAAACAGAGCTCCTATTGTTTGGACAACTTTAGTGTGTGCTACGTAAATTTCTCTTTTCACAGAGTCTTACTTTTTCATTCTCTATTGTACAGTTACTAGGAAAAGCTCCCTAAAAGCTTGCGCTGCCTTCTGTCCTGTGCGGAACTGTTGTTATGTGCCAGAGATCCTCTCGAAAGCAAAATAAAACAAAGGCCAAGGCCAGAATTCATGCTGAGAAAAAGTCTGAGTCTTCCCTGTGCTTCTTGGTTGAAATCCGTTCCTCGTGGAAGCTGCTTCCTCACTTGCTCGGTGTACCTGAAGATCCCTCTAAGGCATGAGCGTTTTTGGCTTGTGAGTTCTCTCCTAAGCGGTGCTGCATGGAAATTTCTTATTCCCTGTTTCTAAATGTAGACGATGCCTTTTTTTGAACATTCAATTTGCAAGCGCCTTCCTAGAAACCTGCAATGTTTTAGTTGCTCTTACTGATAAACATAGTGGGGTTCAAGCAACTGTACTAGGTGTTTGACTGATACACAGGACAGCAGACTTGTGGGTTTGCTGAGTGAACTAAGTCACCTCTGTCCCGCAGCAAGGCTCATGTCCTTTGCTGCCCTGTGGCAGAATTTGGAGCGAATGCTGCAGCACAGTGCCCAGGCCCTGGTCTCTGCACTTTGTCAACACGGGCTCTTCCCGTGCAATTCCCCCAGGCAAAACCTGAGTGTAACAGGTAAGGGGAGTAAGACGTCCCACCCAAACACATTTCTTGGGCATATTTCAGATTTGCTTTTCAGAGAAACTGCGGACCTCTACAGGCACAGGAAAGGCTCTGAATGATGTCCTTTTATGAGAAGAAATTTCATCTCTGCATTAGTAAATGGTAGATACCTTCAGGCTTTCCTTCATTTGATATCCCCACTCCATCCATGTCTTTCTACAAGGGGAAGATATTAGGGGTTGAGCAACTGTCCAAAGGACACCATCTCTAGGTGCCCACATCCTGGGACACCTCGTCTGAATGAAAGAGCCGGTACCCGCAGGGCCGCCCTCCTCCCTCCTCCCTCTTAGGGGCCCCGTTCACTTGTTAGATTCTACAAGACATCTTGCTTTTCTCTAGGCCTCATATTTCCATACACTAGGCATTCAGTACCATTTGTATATTCCTCCTACTGTTATCTGTCTATTGTCAGCCTATTTGAGAAGCTAAAATTATCTAGGGCCAGGCATAGTTTACTGTCAGAGGGCTTGCCTAGAATGCAGGAGGCCCTGGGCTCAGACGCCAGTAACCACAACAAAATACCCAAACTTCGGAGAGAAAAGAGAAAATTTAAAAGTTTGCCTACAAGCTTATGCATATGATATTCATCAAATCACTGCATTCAAAATTAAGAACTTCTGTATGCCCCAAATACTTTAAAATACTCATAACACAAATATAGCTAAATAATTAATTATATGTGGATAAAGAAATGGCATTTGGAGTGGAAAGGAGCCATGCTGGCAGCGTACAGAGAGTGCAAACCGACAGAAGAGTGAAGGACAGTCAATACTCGCGGCGAGAGTGTTGCAGTAGGAGAGAGACTGAGCTGAATGCGGAATTCAAGGGAGAGATCAGTGAGGCGCGAGTGAGCTGGCCCAGTGCAGACGGCCTCTCTGAGCTCGGCTTGTGCCCTGGACAGGCTGCGTTCTGCCGAGAGATGAATGGGTCTCGTTCTCCCAATAAAGAAACAAAGACTAGAAACTGTGCAGTGCACAGAAGCAACGGCAGAGCTCTCCTTCCCTCCAGCTAGAGCTGCAAACCCGCATCTCACCGCAAAGAGCGCTGAAGCTTTTGGAAAGGAGTATTATTGATAGAGGATTAAAAGGAAAGATCGGAGACAAGGAAACTAGCTCTAAGGTGATCAGACCCACTCGAGGCTCTCCAGGCCTGCACTCCGCGTGTTTACTTTCTGCGCCCGTGAGCAGGCGCCGCAGAGACTCGGGCTCTGCTCTTTTCCTGCTCACACACTGCTTCACTGCTTGCCCAGAAAACTTGCAAAGCGACAGTGACAGACAGCCTAATTCTGCCAAGACCGCGCAGGGCACCAGGCCCGGAGGGAGACCTGCAGACGCGCAGTGACTTACTAGCAGCAGGGCGAAGCCAGCATCTCTGTCTGCCGCGTCGTCCGCTCCGAAGTCACCTTAGAACTCCGGGTCGCATTCCCGCTCAGCTCGGGCGTGCCCATCACTTAGGGGGCACTGAGCTGTGTTAGCCCTGCATTGGTGCAGCCCTTCACACCCCCCTGGAAGGCCGAAGACACCAAATAGAGCAAGTTCAGGATGTGCAGGGACACCAAACGCCGGCTTTGACAAAGCCCCCCGCAGATCCCCGGTGCCTTGTTTCCAACCTGCAGTCGCCTAAAATCCCAGCAAAGCGGAGCGCGGCCGACCAGCCCACGGCGGGCTCGGCCCTTCCGGCGGGAGCTCGCCCCGGCGGCGGGAGAGGGCCGCCCGCGAGCAGGAGCAGCCTGCAGGCCCCTGGAGGGGAGCGCGCCCGCCCGGAGCCGCAAGGCAGAGCGCAGCCCGCGCGTTCCGCCTCCGTCTAATCTGCGTGTGCTCCGCACCGGTGTGTCCTGAAGGCGATTTTCCACGATGAGGGACAGCGGCCCCCACGTGGGGCGAACTGACATCCCGTCGCCCTCTGTGAAACCCCACGGACCCTGTCGGGTGACATGATCGCTGCAGGAAAAATCACGCTGTCTGACATCAAGGAAACAGTCGACCCACTTTCCAGTTGCTCCAATACTCTACGTCTGGATTTTGCACGATTGCACTGTACCGTTCTTCTTTCCAGAAGATCAAATTTCGCGTGACCCGAGCAGTCTCCAAAACTGACCTTTAACTCCTCATGAATCTTTTTGGCAAGGTGGTGAAGAAAATTGTTCGAAAATTCATGTTGAGTCATCTGCCCTGTGTCTCAATACAAACCTGGTGCATTTTTAGTGAAATTATTCCACAACGCAGCTATCTGAACTAAGCCCTCTTCTCAGCAAGATTAGCTTACTTCTAAGTGTTTTCCTTTCCATAATTCAACATTTGTAAATCATACTCTCCAACTTCCAGCACCTGAGCCTCTTTCCTCCTGAGTCTCTCTGTACAGAGAGCTTTACCTATATTCATCACACTGAAGTATGTGGGTTTGCCTATTTCATGTAAGAGGCAAATATCACACACCTTCAGCTCAGAACAACTTGAATTTATATTTTTATTCAACCTTCAATTCCTCTGTCATTTGGCATATTAATTAATTTCTGAGATTCATTCTTTTAATTTTCCCCACTGCCCATTGGATTTTTTCAAAATATAAATTTGTTCTTATAAATCCCTCATTAAAATATTGTTCATAGTATGCATGTATCTTATGCATGTTGTATCATTACTCAAATCTTGTCACTTTCCTTGATGATCTCGTGGTAAGTTTCACTCTGACCAACAAACATTTTTGAAACCAGTTTTCTCTACTCTATTGTCGGTTCCTGATTGATCAGCTATTTGCTTATTTCTGATATGCACTTAGCCAAACCAGGTGGAGTCTCTAAGGTCCCTATAGACTCACAGCAGGAACGAATTCACCAGCACCCCTGGGGTGTCCTGCCAGGATTCTTAGCTTGTGTTTCTTTGCTCTAACTAGTATCCTGCATTTGCGTAGCATCCCCTGAGATACTCTTTCATTTAATACTAAACAGGACACATTATGACAGATAGAAAACACTGTCTGTTCATTTTACAATTGATATAAAAGGGATGTGTTTCAGATCAACATAAAAAATCACCTCCCTCGCCAATGAAGTTTAAATAGCAAACTTTCTAATAGAAGCTCTTGGGCAAAATGTGTTTCCATCCTGTTGGCCTCAGAACACCTGGGATACTCTAGAAAGCAAAGAGTCTCTCAAGACTTACCTTCTAGTTGTTCCTTAGAAGGCGTGGCTCCTTTTACACAGACTCTGAAAGGTTTTAAATATCCAGAGCAAACCTAGGTGCATGGTTCTGTGAAGTCCTTGGTGATCCGACCTGCAGTCTCTGGCTAGTCGGTCCCTTGACTTTAATTATGGGAAGATGCGCTGTTCACCTGGGGCCTCCTGGAAAATAGCTTCCTATTTCAAAGATATCAAACTTATTGACATTTAGGACTTTTTGTAAAATTCTGTCAGCCTCGTCCCTATTTCCCTCCTCTGTCTCCCATATTACTCATATTAATTCCTTTTTCACTGTCTTTTTAAATCATTTACATTATCAAGCTCTTAATACATGTAAGGAAAACAGGTCTAGGGATTTCTCATTTCTAAATAAATCTGTGCTCTGGTCTCATTTGCCTGTAAATAGAACTCTGTTAAAGCTGATCAATTATTATTGAACTAACAAATCAGAACAGTAGCCTCATTCTGGGCATTATTCATTTTGACATTTTTGCATTTGAAATTTTAACATGATTTTATTTTTTTGTATAGCTTAGCATTTATGGTTCTCAGTTGGTTCTACTACTAGTTGTTTTCTGAACATCCTCAGATAGCAGATTAAGTGTCTCTGATCTGAATATCTGACAATTTCAAAATCCAAAACCAGATGCCAAACTGCGAAGTTGTGCACCTGATATCAGCGCTGTCCATGCACACAAACTTGGTTTCGTGCACAAGCTTGACAAAAATGTGGATGAGATGACGAATCCCTTCCACCCAGGCCCATCTCCTAACAGCCGTCAGCTCTAGTGCCCCATCATCCAATCACACTCTTAAAGCCCCAACACTGAACTCGTGAATCTTTCTGGGGGAAATTCTATGTTTAAACCATAACACAGCTTTTCTAAAAATTTAACCCCGCTCCTCAGGGGTAGGGCCTTGTGCCTCCAACGTTGCATGTGAGCCATGCTCTGTGACTGCCTCGACCAAATGAGCGTGGTGCCGATGGTGGTCTGTGATGTCTACAGCCATGTCAAAATATGCTCTATGTTCCTTCTTTACTATTTTGCAAATACTTTCTCTTAGATATTTCAGTCACTCAATAAGCAGCATACTTTCCTGAGTCTTTCCTGCTGTAAAATAAATAGCCATGTGTAGTGACTACACATGGAGAGAGATAGGAGAGAGAGAGACAGACAGACAGCCAGACAGAGAGACAGAGAGAGAGAGAAAAGACAGAGAGAGATTAAGAGACAGAGAAAGGGAGAGCGAAGAGAGACACTTAAGATTTTTTATTTTCTCAGAACACTGCTGTTCCAGGGCCAGCCCCCCGCCAACTGACAATGTATTGGTCAGCTTTCCTATCGCAGAGACAAAATACCTGACTCCTGCAATTGAAAGGGAGAAATGGTTTATTTGGCTCAGAGTTGCAGAGAACATCAAACATCATTGACAAGCTTCAACGGAGAAACCCCGTGGTGAAATGATGTGGAACAAAGCTGCTCACTTCATGGCCGGCAAGAAGTAGAGTGCAGGAGAAAGGTCACAGAAGAAGGGACCAGGTACTGACACAAGGTTGCGCCTCCATGACCCAGCCAGTTGTACATGTGAGTATGCCTTATTACTTATACTTTGGGTTTCTCCTATAAGAACATGCAGTATTTAAACTTGTGTGTCTGATTTATTTCACCTAACACTGTAGTTGCCAGGTACTTCCATTTTCCTATAAATAATTCAGGTTTATCCCCCTTTACAGCACCATAGCGCTTCATTGTGCGTAAATACCACATTTTCTCTATCAATTCATCTGTTCATGGGCACACAGGCTACCTCTGTAATATGGCCATCAAGAACTGTATTGTTATAAATCTGAGTATTCATGGATCACTGTAATATGAGATAGGAAGGGGTTTAGGGGAGTGGGGGAGAGGAAGGAGTAGAGATGATTGACATGCCTTCTGTATATATCCCAGTTCCCATGATGACTGCAGTTATTGTGTATTACACGTACTAATAACACGAGCGAAAAGACTGGGGTTCACTGCACCCCACAGTTGCTCTCCAGATAGTCTCGAAGACAATGAAGCATTACTGCCACAGATATAATAAGAGGGACTCTGACTGCGACTTCCATGCTGAGCACAGCCCAGTGTCCTGAGCCTAGAGACACACGAGATGGTGAAGCTATACTGCGTGAAGCCACTGGGATTTGGGGAGATTGTTATACACGATTAGATAACTAGGAAATGGATATTTGCTCTTGGAAACTTCATCCATGAACTACACAATTCTCTCTCTTTATTTTCTAGTATCTCGCTAAATTTCAGTCAAAGATATGTTAACTAGTACGTTTAAAGCTTTATCAAAATTTGGGCAAAGTTGACTTTTTCTCAAAGTGTTTTGTGTATTTAGATATCTAAGTTTGTTTAGTCTCATAATATTAATTAGGAGATGTTTCCTAGATTAATATTCAGAATTTGTGAATTTCTACAGAAATTAACTTTCACATATGCATAGAAACACTTTGTTCTACTAGGCCCTCTTTAGTAGCCTTACAATGGCTGAAATCATAATGGGTTCAGTATTAGATATATGCCAATCCGCTTCATTTACTTCATACATTTTTGTGTTAATATTGGCAACAAAATCTATCTAAAGTTTTATAGCATATCTGTGGAAGAGTTTTCACAGTATACATTTTAACGAAAGACAGTACTAGCACATCTTTTCCTACAGTCTGTCTGTTGGCTTTGCTCTTTCTCATCTTCTGCTCAACAGACCTGGGTAGATAAGGCCCACTGAGGCACAGGGAATGATGGGCATCGAGACGCATGGGACATGCTGGATTCGGTGTGGGTGCTGTGTAGCTGAGCACAGGATTTGGGACCCTGTGAGGACAGACAGGCTCCGCGGTGTGAGGTGTGAGCCTGTCTCCGTCTGAGGACAGCATTCACTCCCAGCATGTGTCCAGGTCCTGGTCTCTAAAGTCTACTGGTGCCTGATTCTGTGATCTCTGAGTGCACATAATTTTACACAGTCATGTTAATATAATTCCCATTATATTGTTTAATACATAATTTTATTATCTTTAAGATATAATATATAAACACTTGGTGAATGCCTAGAATTTGTATTTCAATGTGAGTGAATTTATACTACATTATCATCAAGGTATATATACATATATATATGTATATTTAAAAATAACTACATGGGTTTTGTACTTTCTCTAATAAAGGAAATTTAGAGCAAATTGAACTTTGCTTTTTTCAATGTCCATCAAATTTAGTCCTCTGTCCTCCTTACCTGTACACTAGAGAAGATTGCTGGGGTCAATGACCTAACACATAAATACAGACAAAGCTGTTGGGTTCACAACAGAATTCACCAAAAGATTTCCTTTTCTGCATCTCCTTGTTCTTCAAACAGAGCTCTTCCGGTCTAGGGAAATTCTGATGCTGTGTCAGTATCTTTATCGTATTAGCGACCATGAAACAAGGCGCCAGAGCATCAGAGCGAGTCGGAACCTGAAGGTCTCACTCAGCTCCACATTACTTGAAGCGAGAGGGGAGCACAAAGCCAAAACATCCATTCAACATGGTGACTGCACTTCTGCCCGAAGGACACACATCCAATCAACATGATGGACGGTAAGGAGATACGGAAACAAGAGAAGTTACAGATGAAGACTTGTCAAGAAATAAATAACAGCAAGACTCCCAATTGTGCCTATTTCCAACTGAATCCCCTTGACACACTTGCAACTTCTAAACTCAGTCACTCAATTGTTAATGGATAAAACATTACCAATCACATGAAGTTACTGGTATTGCTAAAATAATCCTTTTAAAGAACTTTACTCAGTTCTCACAGAACTCTGCTTTGAAGTGATCATTACAGCATGTGCACATTTTATCAGACGCTGATAGCAATCGGACATCCTACAGGCTTGAGAACCTGGTGTTTTCTCCACTGAGTTGGGGGACAGTGATCATCCCTTGTGTCCTCTGGGGTGACTGTCCTCCTTTCTGTCACATGTGGGGAGGCGCCCAGCCCCTCCTCTGACAGCCTGTGGGACCGGTCCAGGTGTGGAGCACACGCGGTGAGCAGAAGGGAACGTAAAGAGCGGGTGGACGCTGTCCCAGGCTGCCCACCCTCAGCACTTGACCTGCACTTTCTCACACTCAAAACAATTTCATATCAAGTCTTCAAACAGTTGAATTCTGTTATGACTCCCTGTTTTCAAATGTGCATAAGAGATTCCCCATGAAGTGATTTGTCATTTTAGTGTGATTCTTCTTGATTTCATACTAGATTTGAATTCCATTTAAATATATAGTTTGCGTTTCTTATTGTTAATTCTCTTTTTCTAAGTACATACTTGAATTGCTTTAAAAACGTGTACAACAGTGTGTCTGCTTGTGTGTCGGAGGCTCTTTCCCCAGCAGATGTTGGCATGCTTGGGGAGGGCAGCTGGGGCTCGCCAGGTCGCAGCCGCATCCATGAGAGGACGGTGGGGCAGGTACTTGCAGCTCTGGGGTGCAGTCGCTGAGCTTCGGGTTAGGGGGTGCTGCTATCATCTTCTCCAACTTGCTTTTTTGGTAAATGTTTAAAAGTTGTATTTCAGGGTGACTGGTCTTCATCTGCAATGTCTGTCAAGTGTCTACTGTGTGGACAAGCCCATCTCCAGCTTGCATCTGGTAAACAATGTGAACTAGAAATAACTTCGGGCTGTCTTCCACTACTAAGATGTTAGTTACCACGATTGCACTTTAACCCAGGGGATAATGGCTGATGTTATTTTCCTTGGTTGTTTTGAGACAGGGTCTCACTATGCAATCCAGGCTGCACTGAACTCATGGTCTTCCTGCCTCAGCCTCCTGAGGACTGGGAATAAAGATGTGTACTGTCATGTCCAGTGGGCTGATACTGTTCTAGCACATTTTTTTTTTCAGACCTGAGGATTGATTCCAGGTTCTTGTGCAAGCCAGCAAGTATTCTACAATGGAGCTATACCTTCAGGTCTCAGAATAAATCTTTCATGTATATGGCATCACCAATATCAAAATGACATCATTTTAACTCTTTAAAAGCCTCACGTATGAAGTTGAATGTGGTAACAAGTGGAAAGTGAAAATATATATTCCTTTAATCATTCTGGCAGAGTGATTAAAACATATAATTAAATATATCCCCAAGGTAGTGAGTGTATTGTTAGCAAGTTTTTCTGTGATGACAAGAATTATGTACAATATTTTTCTCTTGCCAGAAAAGGGATGTTCTGCAAAGTGATTCTAATCAAGTCAACCACGGTCTCCACCCTCACCAAATATTTTCTCATCATGTATTTTATTCACATTTTATTGTCCTTAAAAATATGTAACTTTGATATTTAATTTAAAATGAATATGTAACTGGATGTTTTCATGTTTTCTATAATATTAAATTTGAACTTTGAAAATTAGTTGAGAACATTTTAATTCTATGTTTATTAATACTGAAGAGTATATAAGTACAGAACAGAATTTAACATGAAGCACTTCTAAAGATAACATTTAGGGTTTTTAAGACTGATATCTTTTCAGCTCTGCGGGTGAATCCCAGGACCTTGCAGGTGCTCGGCAAGCACTCCAGCACCGAACTATTTCATGTAGCTTACAGGACTAGAGTTTGGTGAGAATTTTATGTTGGAAACTTTGTATTATTATTGTTTTAGTCACTTTGTCTTGGCTGTGACAGATACCCAGCATCCAGGACATAAAGGAGGAAGATTTTACAGTTTCTGGGGAGTTTAGTCCAACTCAACAGGCTGCAAGGAAGGCAAGTCCTGGCGGAAGGAGCTGGAGGCTAGTTGCTCACACCATGGCAGCCACGAGGCGGGGGGGAGGGGCTGGAACACGAAGACGCCTTCTAGGATTTGCCCCAAGTGGCCCACCTGCTCTGAATAGGCCCCACCTCCTAGCAGCTTTCAGCTCTGAACTGTCAGCGATGAGTGTGGCACCCCGTGATCACCTTCCAAACATCTGAGACTTCGGGGGGAAATTTAAGCTGAAATCCGTATCAATTTGGTGTTTGTTCTTTGTAAAGCCAGCTCTGTTACGAGTTACTAAAACTATCCAAAAATAACAAAAGGTAATAACCTTGATACAAGATATGGTTAATCATCTAAGTTGTTAAATTCACGTAAACTATACCTAACTCCAAGAAGTTAGTATCTCTAATTATGGCTAAAACATGAATATGACTAAATTGTTTGGAGAAAGTCTCCTTAATTCTCAGTACATTTCTGAATAGAATATTCTTCTCACAAGTTCTCTGATGGCGCATTTTATCTGCTCATTTCTGAGACTGTAGACAATAGGGTTGAAGAGTGGGGGGATTACACAGTAGAACACAGACAGAACCACATCCTGGACGGTGGCAGACACTGCAGGGGGTCTCAGGTAGGCATAAAATCCTGAGATGAGGAAGACCGACGCCACCAGGATGTGGGGGACACAGGTGGAAAAGGCCTTTTTCCTTCCCGCTCCCACTGGAAAATGGAGCACGGTAGCAAAGATGTGAACATAAGACTTGATGATAAAAATGAAACAGCCACCAATCCCCAGACAAGAGACAAGAATCGCGATCTGGTTGCTGAGGGTGTCAGAGCAAGACAGCCTCAGCAGAGAGGGGATGTCACAGAAGAGCTGCTGGACGGCGCGCGAGTGGCAGAAGGGCAGCCGGAAGGTGCTGCCCGTGTGCAGGGCCGCATAGACGAGGCCGCTGAGCAGAGTGGCCAGCGTGGTGCGGACGCACAGGCGAGGGCTCATGATCACGGGGTAATGGAGCGGCTTGCAGATGGCTGCAAAGCGGTCCTGAGCCATGATGGTGAGAAAGAGCAGCTCCGTATACGCAAAGAAAACCAGCAGGAAGACCTGCGCCGCACAGCCGGCCTTGGAAATGGAGCTGCTGCCCAGCAGGGAGCTGATGCAGGATTTAGGGACCGTGACAGAAATGTAGCATGCGTCCAGGATGGACAGGTTTCTGAGGAAGAAGTACATGGGCGTGTGGAGGCTCTTGTCTAGGGTGGTGACAACAGAAATGACAAGGTTTCCCGTCACAGTGACCGAATAAATCAGGGAGAAGAACATGCCGTATAAAACCTGTAGATCCCGCACGTCAGAAACCTCCATGAGGAAAAAGTCCATCCTGGTGGTGGAATTGGGCATCTGTGGATGATGTCGCTCGGACCTGAGAAGAAAAGACAGAAGTCTTGAACTCATGAAGACATAGACTGTGGAAAGGTGGTTCTTACCTGCTATATTCCTGACTTTTTCCTTCTCTTCCTTCCTCTAATTTATATTTATGTTCCAAATATATATTGAGAAATGCTTTCACAGAGGTACCCCACTCGCCCTTGAATCGGAATCCTCCTGCCTCGCCCTGCAGAGTACCTTGGATTACAGGCCTGCACCACACCTGGCTCTTCTAATATTTCGATGTGATGTGCCTTTATTCTACATGATATTCTCATCCAATCTAAGTACTAGATTTTTTTTCACTAGTTTTGATATTTTTTTCAGAAGAAATTTGCTTGGAGCCACATTTACATTATTTGTGTAAAAATTATGTTTATGTTGTGTAGGTTTCTAAATTTATAGTACATGTTTGCTGTAATAATTATTATATTTCTTGTGGCGATTTGGTCCTTTTTTCTTCCTCTCTTCCTGCCTCCTTCTCTTGAGCCGCCTCATTTGTGAAAGATCTATTTTCTTACTTCCTATTATCTATCTTTTATTTTGCTCTTTATTTATAGTTGTTACTCTTCTTTATAAGTTCCTCAAATATTGAATTTCTTGCAACATGGTATCATCTAAGAGTTAAAGTTCTTTACTCATATCTGATATCACACACCTATTTTAATACTGTGTAAGTTGTAATGTCACTAAAATATTCTTTTCATTAATATGTGTATTCTTTTGAGTGCAGAGGTTATAAACTGCTCACACTCATTACTAAGATATTCTCTTGATATGATTAACAACTGAACAGCCAAACTCTATCCTGGAGAACTTCTTGACTAGAAAGGAAAAACACAAAACTTTTCAATGATTGTGAGCAGAGCTTTGGTTTCTAGTTATGTAGTTCAACAACCTAGTTTCCATCATGATACAAAATAGGTTCTTTCTTCTTTTCTCCCTCTTCCCTCTCTTCCTCCTTCCTTTCTTTTTCTTTTTTTTTAGTTCCCTCTCTTTCTCCTGCCTTCCCACATTCTCTTCTCCCCCCCCATAAAATGGGCAAGATTATGTGAGATAATGTGTATGACACAGTGAGGAATTATGTAGAACATGAGAACCATTCCTAAAATGTTCTCGTTTTCATTATCAGAAATGTAGCTATGGTCACTGCTGCTTCCCTCCATTCTCAGAGCATGTACTGCTGTCACACACCGTTCAGGTAAAATTCATGCATCAACCCCAAATCTCTCTGAGTCCTGAGGGCCGGATTCGCCCGCGCGCTCTCGGAGCAGTCTCCTCTCGGAGCTCCATCCTGACAGCGGGCCCCGCAGTGTGCTCAGCTGTCTGCTGCGCTCTGCCCAATTCGACGGCTCTGTTTTCACCAGAATGTCCTCATGTTTTCTCTGTGACGAGTGAGTTAGAATTTTCTTCCCTTACATTTTTATGCTTATGATCTAATTCCTTTTTTCTACATGTAACTTTCACTGTTTTTATGCTATGCACATACGGCGTGTGTCCAGAATATTTTTAAGCACGAAAAGTTCTCCAATCACACTCTCCAAGGGCTGCTCCGTGGAGCAGGGCAGGAAGTCGGGAGGCCGCCATCTCTCACTTCCACCTGCCACGTGAGAAGCTGATAACCGTCTTCGGCCAGGATAAATGGCCTTCATCCGTAAAAACAGAATAATGATTAGTGTTGTTTCAATCAGTGTAAATAACGGAGATTCATTCTTTGGTTTTATTCTGTGATTTATTCTTTCACTAATTATATGCCTACTGCAGCTATCAGTTTTGTGATTCGTAAATGAAACAAAAGTCCCTGAATTTCATGACGTTTATATTCCTTTAGAGGAGAGTAATCCTGTACAATTAAATATTCCATGAAAAGTAAAATATTTCCAACAATTTCATCTGGTTCATGGTAAATAAACCAGGTACCTGCTACTGGAAGAAGGAAGTTGAGTGCAGTCAGCTGAATCCCGTCATGATTTTTGGGAGCCAGAAAGGTGCCCTGGGAATGAGCTCTCATGTCTTAATCCTTCCCTCCGACACCATTGCTTTGATTTTGCTCTTTATACTGAGATCATCAGTGTTTATCTGTTGAACAGCTTTAATGAATTACGTTATTGCCCAGTATTTCCATACTTTGGTTAGAGGGAGCGATTGAACTGTGGAGCTTAAACCCTAATGGTGCAAAAGACTTAAAACCAGTATTAGAATAATAATGTTATCCTGGAGAAGCTCAGACCATGGCAAGACACAACCTCTCTGAAAGGTTTTGCTGCTTTGTAGGCTAAAATTTGATTATTTGGAATATTTTCTTTCCTGTAGGAAAGAGTAAATTGACTGCTTTGAAGATTTGCGTACAGGACGCATGCGTGTCTAAGGAATTACAGAAAGGACCCGATCTGGTGGGCGGTGCTGTCCGGGCACCGCGGCCCTCACTGGCGGCAGCCTTGCTCTCCTGCGCTCGGGGAGCCGAAGTTTCCGTGACTGCAAAATTCATGATTTATCCCAAAGGAGAGACGCCTGTGAACTAGCCACTCAGTGTATGCAATGCGGGATTAGGAAGGAAAGCCTGAAATATGGAGTTTGATATTTTTACTAGTATTTTGCTACAATTCGCTAATATACAAACATTTCGTTTTCCATTTTGAAGAGGTATAATTTTATTGATATAAATTAGTCCAATATACTAGATTTAAGCAACACAGTTTGTTGTTTTAAAGAGTAAAATTTATGGGTGGTCAAAATATTGATGTTTAATGTTTGTATTTGTATAAAAAAAATGTATTTTCTGAATTAAATAGCTCTTCACCACCAGTAAGTAGTCTACTTCCTCACAATATATTTAAATGAATTTCCTGGCTAGTTTTTTAAAAATGTGTTTCTAGACCTGTAAAATAAGTGCCACCTGTGCCTTTCCTCTTTTCTGTTTCAAAATTTGAGAGCTTTGAGGAACAGACTGCTGCTTTCTTCCTGCGCGATCGCCTCAAATCTTTGTGAATATGTTAAAACTGACATAAACCTTCAGATACCTTCAAGATGAAGTCCGCGAATATTTGAAGCATCAGTTTCTTCAATTTTGTTAATTTGTGAAATAATCTTTGATGAAAAGATGGCTTTTGAAAAGATGGTTTTCTAAGTGACAAAATGGCAAACTTTCTAAGAAGCACAAGGTTTTGGGTGAAAAAACTTGTTTTGCCCTCCGCCGAACTGCTTACTGGTGCTGTAAATTGTCCTCAGCTATTTGACTGACTAGGATGATAATATATGTTTCAGGTATTTATTATATACAAATGTTTCCAAAACTACTACACAATTAAAGTGATATACTTTAAAAGCTTTAATTTATTGATAATGTGGTATTACAAATGTTGTCACAGAAAGTATAAAGCTCATCTCACATCTTGAAATGACCACATTTTATGTTTAAAATATTTAATCCCTTTTCGCATTCATCGCAATTTAAATTTTACAGTTAATAAGTTGGTCCATCTAGATAATAAACTAATCTCTTTTTTTTGATGAAGTAGTAGCATTTCTTCTAAGTAGAATCATTAAATTCATATTGTCCCATGTTCACTAATGGGACTGAATTTTCTTTAATAGAAAATAATTATAATATGTAGGCTCTGTATAACAAAATGAAGGGTTAATTTTTGGACATTGTTGAATTTTTTCAAAAATCTATTAATTAAAATATCTGTTACATGTCTCATGAATTCTCATGCAATTACACATTCATTGTCTTAGTCATTTGAGAAATTATGATTATCTAACATTTCTCGGCCCACAGTGCACTACCACTTGGTTATCTTGACACAATACAGCACATTTCAAAATATTTGTAGAACAGTTACAATATTGTATCTTTTGTTCATTTGTTTGTTTGGTGCAGGGATCAAACTCAGGGCCTTGTGCTTGCTAAGCAAGCACTCTAACCACTGACCTAAATCCCCAGCCCCGCAATATTGTGTCTTACATGCTTTTCATTACATTTATATTTCTCTATTATTCTCTTAAATCATAATTTTCTTTCACAGGGCCAGTCTTAGATACAGTCTCCTTTTGCATTGCTCAGAGTTTTATGGGACTAGTGAGTGATTTGGGGTTTATAAATTTCCCAGTTGATAGTGACTGTAAACCACTGTTCTGTCTGAGTGCCTTTGCTCACTTGCTCTGCCATGATCTGAAAAGATGGGGTTGGTGGCTGCTCTTTTTTATTGCTTTCTTGCTTCTAGTTTATGGTGCCAAGCTGTCACTTGTTTTTTTTTTTCTTTTTTTACATTTAATGAACATTCAGTTTTTTTTTTTTGTTTGTTTGTTTTTGTTTTTTTTTTGGTGCTGGGGATCGAACTCGGGTCCTTGTGCTTGCAAGGCGAGCACTTTAACCGCTGAGCTAAATCCCCAGCCTGAACATTCAGTTTTATGAAAGATTTCAATGGATTTTTACTGAAATATTAAACTAGATGAATTTATATCAGCACTCACAGATGGTTTTATTTCAATTTAATCTATTCTATCTTTGAAAAAAGTTAGGGAGTCCAAAGGAGTGAATACGAAGCAGCAAATATAAAGCATCAAATAGAAGTAAGAAAATAGTCATTATGATACTCATAATAAAAAACTACTCACAGGTCCGCACTGCAGGTAGAGAGCCAATTCTTCTAGTGACACTTCTTGCCATGTAACGTGTACAAATAGAGATGAACCAATTTCTCAAGATAATAAAGTATCATCGGTTTCTTCATTTAAACGCCTCAATAGGAATTCAATAGGAATTTTATGGTCTAACTATGGAAACAGGGACAAATTTATAAAAGCATGTGACAATTCTTACATCATTCCAAGTAAGTCATTTTGGGAAACAAGTTTAAACATCTATAAGTCCCCAGAGTCTCAGCAGGAACTCAAGAAAATTGTTTCCCAATGCTAACAAATCTGGCCTGAACTATATATGTGGACAGCAGTGTGATTTGTAGCTATGGAAATTCAGACTCCTATTACTTTCTTGAACTGTGAGGTTATTGGCTTTTCATGGTAGTGAGAAATGATGCAAACCATCACTTTGAAATGATGATCAGAAAGAGCTCTGTGTTTAAACTTGGCTGTAGATCGAGAGACTACTTACTCTCTCAGAGTTTTTTTTAATAGAAACTCTAGCTATGCTGCTGTAGGAAGATACACACTAGCACTAGGAAGCAGGCATTTGCACAGCTATGGTAAAGGGTGCATCCTGTAGCAAATTAGATGGAGCCTCCCATAGAAAGGGAGAGGCTGTGTCTCCAGAGATCAGACCTGAGCTGACCTGCCGCACTGATGTCGGTTTCCTTCCCCCGCGTGACAGCACGTGGCCTGCGTCAAAACAGCAGTCGTCTATATGGTCATTATTGGTCATTATTTGGTTCATTGGTCATTATTCGCCAATGTTTGATCCACGATATTTCAAAATGTGTAACTAAACCAAAAAATAAAACAAAAAAATCAAATTCTAGTACCATAAAGCATAATGTTTGCTGGGGTTGAAGGTGGATGTGGGAGAAGAAATGGAATTTATATTAAATAATCAGATGTACTGATACAATGTTAGGAGGTGATATTGTAATAAAAAAGAACAAAGGAGAAAATACAAAATTGCAAAGTGCAGAGTTCAATTGTGTTAAGTATATTCACATTGTTTTATGAGAGATTTCCAACATTTTCATCTTTCAACACTGAAATGCTGTAGGCATCAAACAGTTCTTGCATGGAGAAATGGCTTAACTTAAAATAGTTCTTAAATAACTCAGCAATAGGTTTTCTTGCAATTCAAACATCATCATAGATTTTACCCTTTACACAATATGACATTTAATCAAATTTAATGGTGATTTCCTTAGAAGTTGTATTTTTTATCATAATAGTGTGAAATTTACTTTCTCAATACATGTAAAATGTTTTAAAAACATCAATTTTTTAACTTTTATACCAAATTTCTAATATGAATTCAGTTTAAAGTAGTTTATATTTCTGTGTTCTCCACTTTTTCTTATTTTATGGAAACACTGCTTTTTTTTTTTTTTTTTTTTTTTTTTTTTTTTTTTTTTTTTTTTTTTTTTTTTTTTTTTTTTTTTT